>JAHKKF010503318.1:1661-12512 GCA_019740295.1 Labeo calbasu
GATCAGGGTAAATGTAACTTATTTTGTCTTCTGGGAAACATGTAAGTATCTTCTGTAGCTTCTGAAGGGCAGTACTTAATGAAAACATATGATATTTAGGCAAAATAAGAAAAATGTACATCTTTATTCTGTTCAAAAGTTTTCATCCCCTGACTCTAATGCATTGTGTTTCCTTCTGGAGCATCAGTGAGTGTTTGAACCTTCTGTAATAGTTGCATATGAGCCCCTCAGGTGCCCTCAGTGTGAAAAGATGGATCTCAAAATCATACAGTCATTGTTGGAAAGGGCTCGCATGATCCCTCTTATTTTGGTAAAATAATTAATATTCTGCAGATTGTGTATGTAGACTTTTGACCTTAACTGTACTCACTGCAACACTGTGTAGTGGACCAAAGATTGTAACAACATCAAGAGGCCCATGTTTCAATCAATGCACAGCAAATAGCATCTGCAAAGCATGTACATTTTGTAAACTTGCCAAATAGTATCATTCTGAAGGTATCATTTTGTGAAAATGTCCAAAGGTACATCACTAGAGTCTGCCTTGTGTATTCTGTGTGCCTGAGAATTCATGACAAACCAGTGGCCACATCAGTACAGCTACGACTCCTACACTTGATGGGATGTGTAAAGTCTACTGAAAAGGCCCATTCCTCTTGCCAAATGAAGTGAGCCTCTTTCATCAGGATCAATATATGCCTGAGATCCTGCCAGGCTGGGAATCATAAATCTGACTTGCAGTGAGAAGGAAAGCGAACGAGAAGGAGAGAGAGGGCAGATGGGAAAGGGAGGATGAGAGAGACGACGGCTCCTCTTAGCCTAATGGAGGACGGTTCAAAAGTTTAACGTGCCGGCCACCCGCTCACGTCTTTATAACCTCTTTGAGTCATTGTGTGCGGGTGAGGGCCGATCACATCGATGGCCATTAAACCAAATGCCGGGCCGGTCTGCGCGCGGGGGGGGTATGGTGGATGCATTAGGGAAATTGGTCCTGGCTGCCTGAGACGGTATACTGTACTGAAGTAATTACAGTTGCTGGAGGGATGCTGAGGCCAGTGTGTGTGAGTGTATGTATGCGTGTCCGGAATAGTCTGCCGCAGAGGGTCCATGCCCCGCCCTTCCATCTCCCCCCAGCAAAGCGGCTGCCAACGGGATAGGGCTGGGGCTTTATTGATGAGATGGATGAGGAGGGAGATAGGGATAGAGAGACAGATGGGGCTTCTGTCCAGGCCATGGCAGTGCCGGGGAGCCTGTGCTCAGGGATGCCGCCAGCCTGGCCAGCCTCCACTGATTAGCAGCCGCAGGAGCCTCAGGAGCCCCAGCACCGATGATGATGCACACCCATAGACGATCTGAGCTCGGCTGAGGCATCTCAAGAGACATCCACCTGCAGGATGGGACTCACCTGCTTCAAGTCCTGGAAGTACAACAGTGCTGCACAGAAAGGTGAGCGAGTACTTTGCTACTTTCAACCGGTGTGTTAGTTGTTCTGACAGTGTGAAAACTATTTTTATAAATAGTAATAAATATATCCATACATTTAATTATATTAAATGTTATGTAAGTAGATAGACAGTATACAGAGTTCAATCATCAAAATTAAAATAAACTAAGCATACTGTTCAATGCTCATAACTAGTAGCTTAACCTCAAAGACATGGTTTGCAGGAGTTTCTGGGTCAAGCAATTATTTCAAGTGCTTGAAGGGAAGCAGAACACGAAGGACAGACCCCATGCCGCGTTGACCGAGATTTCACTTACGAATACATTAAAGCTGAGAAGCGACAGGTATATTGCTGGTTTGGCTTTATGTGCAGGAGAGGCATTCAAAATAATGAGTTTGAAAAGATTTGGGTGACTCTCAAACAGCGACTCTAAATCAATGTAATTTACAAAGAGATCTGAAAATGAGGATAGAAAACATAGACTGAAAACTTGAAGTCTGGATAAGGAACAGCTCCGCTGCTATATTTTTTGCCTGTTGCATAAAAATAATGTTATTGCTACAAATAACACCTCCGAAAGGGAACTATTAGATAAGTCATAAAAGATAACATTTTACATTGTACCATAAATTTAAAAAAAAAAAAAAACCTTCTAAATTATGCAAACGTGAGGAGGAAGACTACGATATTGTTTTTACACCACATAACCACTACAAGGAAGCATTTACCATTGTTTTAATTATTGAGCTGTAAAAATAGCTGAACCCCCATGCTACCCCTTTTTACATGCAGAATTCCTGTCTGTTACATAGATTGTGTCAATGAACCAACTTCTTACACTGGTTCTCACAGTTATCTTCAAGTACTTTCCTTGAGCCTGTTAAAGAAGTAGAAATAAAAAGAAAATGGTCAATATTCTCATTTACTGTCATGTCATTCCAAACCTGTATAACCTCCTTTTTTAAGCAAAATGTTAATGCAGCAATTTCGCTCAACTTAAAAAATTGCCAAAAAAGAATACAAAATACAACTTTGGATTATCCATGTCTTCTAAAGACATATGGTCTCTTTTGTGTGAAGTAGCGATGGAACAATAACCGGTTTGACGATAAATCATGATAAAATTCCCCACAGTTAGTATTTCCATTTCATATTTTAGTTATCATTAAAACCGTATCCGATTACTGCAATTTGAACAACTGAGGATAAATAAATACTATCCAGCATTAAGCAAAGTTTAAATAACAGTCTAATGTGCGCACAGCACATAGTTTCGATTTGTGTGAAAGCATGGCGGAAAGCTGGGAGGTTTTAAAAGGATGCTGAGGGAATTATACAAATGAATATATGAATGAACTAATTAAAGGAATGTACCTCTGAAGGTTCTGACTGTCTTCAGAAAAGATTTGATGGAATTTTGTTAAAATAGTAAAATAGTGTTCTTAAAAAAGAAATCCACTTCCAAAACAAAATGTACTCACCCCCTTGTCATCCAAGATGTTCATGTCTTTCTTTCTTCAGTTGTAAAGAAATTGTGTTTTTTGAGGAAAACATTTCAGCATTTTTCTCCATATAATGGACTGATATGGTGCCCTAAATTTTGAAGTTCCAAAATGCAGTTTAAATGCGGCTTCAAACGTTCCATATGCAGTTGTAATCGATCCCAGCAGAGGAAGAAGGGTTATTTTTACAATTGGTTATTTTCATTAAAAAATTCAATTTAAATACTTTTTAATCTCAAACGCTCATCTTGCCTTGCTCTCCCTGAACTCTGTGTATTCTGGCTCAAGACAGTTAGGGTATGTTGAAAAACTCCAATCGTATTTTCTCTCTCAACTCTAAAAATAATTTCAAAATCATCCTACATTGCTGCAGAAGTACCGACCCAGTCTTTGCTAAGTGAACATGCAAAGAAGATCAAACACCCTTAACAAAAAAACTTAAAACAGCGATTTTGTTCAATTTTGAAGTTGAAGGAGAACATGAGATGGGAATTTTTCTACATAGCCAAACTGTCATGAACCAGAAAAAAACAGTCCAGGCAGAGTAATACAAGACAAGCGTTTGACATTTAAAAACTATATAAATTGTATTATTTTTATGAAAATAACCGATCGTTACACTAGATAAGACCCTTCTTTCTCGGCTGGGATCATTTACAACCGCATTTGGGATCATTTAAAGCCGCATTTAAACTGCATTTTGGAAGTTCAAAATCGGGGCACCATAGCAGTCCATATATGGAGAAAAATGCTGAAATGTTTTCCTCAAAAAACATAATTACTTTACGACTTGTCTTGGATGACAAGGGGATGAGTATATTATATGCGAATCTTTGTTTTGGAAGTGGACTTTAATCGCAATGCTGTTTTGTCCACGGAGTTTTGCTGTTCCCTAAGCGCCACCTTGTGTCAGAGAGTGGATTTACATAGACTTACATTCACATTCAGCCTGTGTGCAGTTTTTGTCTCGCAAAAACGGACAGAATTCGCATGCCCTGCTGTAAATTTTGACCAGTTGATGAAAAACAAGCTTATGTGCATTCTACACATTTAAACAATTCGGATAAGGTATCTAGAATTATTCATGGAGCAGATAAAATACATTTAATCATTTATTAATTTTGACTTATCCCTTTTCTTTATTTAAATGCTGAAATGTGAGGTTTACCATTTTAGGAAACCTTTTCAAAGTTTTATTTGAACATGTTATTAGATCAACTGTTGTCAGTCATGTTGTCATTTAAAATTCAGACATCACTGGTAATGTTATTGTTTTAGTGTTTATGTGTCACGAATCTGGCCAATGGCCTTCGGTCCGCTCACCACCAGATGTCGCCTTCTCATTGCAATGACATTCACATTACACAGACTGTTGAACCACACCCCGGACTACGTTCCCCATCATCCATTGCGCTGATTACATGCACACAGCTGCATCCAATCAGACACACTATATAAGCCTTGGACTTCCTTTCCTAAACGCCAAGTATCGCACTTAGCACTCTCCAAGTGTTAGCATTTATTACGGAGCCTTTTCCTAGTTTCCTGTGTTTTGTCTGGTTTTTCTCGTCTAGTCTGTTTCACTGCCTGCCCTGGATCTCTCGCATGTCTATCGGATTACCCTTTTGCCTAGCCCCCTGGATTATGTTCGCCGTTGATCGACCCTCGCCTGTCTTGGATTACTCTTGTGTCTTGTCCTCATATACCTACGTTCGACCCTGCCTGTTTATGACCATGTCTCTGTCTTGTCTCAATAAAGCTTTGCATGTGGATCCACCCGCTTCACGCGTCTGTCACTCCGTAACATTATGCAAACAAAAAGTCATTTTATTTGTTGTTTGTTGATTTTAAATATAGAACTTTATTTATTTGTTAGCACTTTTTGAACCTTTCCAGCACATATGAACAATAATGTGACAATACTGATAAACCATGATAATTTTGGTCACTATATTCACAAAAATGTTACATCTCTAGTGTAAAGAAGAGACCAGTCTTTGTTATTGATCACTGAAAATCATCAACATTTAAGATTCAAGATATTTAAGATTTATAATTGAGATTTAAGATTTTTCCCCCATTGGGAGAGCAAAGTAATCTCTTAAAGAGTGTCATACAGGAAACAAACAAGGGTAAATAAGTGACTTTTCATTTTTGAGTGAAATAAACTTTTAAGTCCATATTCCCACCTGTATTTTTGGCAAGTCGTACTTATCAATGACTGTCTGAGGATCTGGTCCCGACTGTGGTGGTCACTGCTCTGAATCTGTGAAATGCCCTTTCATGGCATTGCAATGCTCTCCTTTTAATATCATTATTGCTCAGGCCAGCCTCACCAAGCGCTCGGTATTGATAAACCACTTAGCTGGAATTTTACAGCTCTCGTCTTGTTACAGAAAGTGTCCTCTTTGGAATTAATTACTGCACTCTGCTGGCAAATGTGAGTGGAATCTGGGGCATACTTTAATTGTGACCGAGACCCATCTTGTGATTAATATTGTCTCCGAGAAATGCATGAAGGAGAAAAAATGGCAAGAGTTTTTAATTTAATTATGAAAATCAATGCCCTCCTTTTCCCTCGTTGAACTCTTGCGGTGCTTAAAGATAAGACATAGTGATCTGATTCATCTTGGGCTGTCTTCCAGTTAGCGCACTGATGGACTTGAAGGACACGGTTAACATTAAGGACCTACAGAGATTTTTCACATGCAATACAGAGCAATACAAACTACTTTGCATTACCCTTACTGCACTCTGAAGACAAAGTTTATCATAAAAAAAATGATTTAGCATAAAGCCAGCTCTTAAAACAAACCTTGTAAATTCAAACCCCTGATTTCACAGTGGCAGTTTATGAGTGTGTGGATTTGTCATGTTGGGTTTGGTTACCAAGGGAAATATTCAAAAAGGAATGAAAACAAATATATACAAAAGTCTTTGTGACCAATCCATTTGGTTTTCTTACATTTGATCTATAATAGTCAATAATATGTTTGTTCTAACATATTATTAGGAATTATATATTATACATGCATGTATGCATCAGATTATATGTCAAGATAATGATATAGGTAAATTGCACTGCAAAATTAGTTTGGGATCTAATTAACTGACTTTCGGGTATTTGGATTGGATAAACAAATTAACTTTTTCCATGTATTCTCCCTCTGTCTTTCTATTAGGAGGGAACAGAGATGTACTGGTTAGTCCTGGCTCATATTTCTTCCTGTCAAACAGCTGTGGTCAGGGGGAGGAATGGCTGAAGAGCCTCAATAAAGGCATCTGGATACCTTTTACAGGTACACACACACACACACACACACACACACACACACACACAGTAGTCTAGGACCAGAACATCTGAATAATTTTGTGTCTACACTCTGTGGTCTCTGGAAAATCCAGGCCTGTGCAAGTCATTCTCATGTTAAAATACTTGATAGTTTAACATTCAATGTGACTTGACTGTCTGAATATGATGAAACAGCAGATCCAATCAGTCTTTAGGGCTCCAGTTGTAGACATAACAACCCATTCACACAATACACACACATTCCAGTCATTTCCAAATCATGGGCTACGCATTACACACTCTAATGACTAGTCTCCTCACAGACCGCACTTTGTCTACCCAGTCACAAATCTCACGAAGTGCTGAAAAACACATGCCGCTCAAGCTGATGTCATTCAAAACAGCAAATGTTGAGAATTTTCCTCATGATTTTCTGCTAAAAACATTGCAAACAAAGTTGGCAAGTGTTTTTCAGCCAGTGTCATTTAGAGTTCAACTACCATCTTATGAATTTTTCTCAGTGGTTTAGTCTTTTCCTCCTCTATTAGTCGCAGCACATGTTGGAGTGAGAGCGTGAGGGGATGTGGGCGGCAGCTGTGTGTCTGTCTTGGCAGTGTGCCTGGGAATAATGATGTTACAGTACACCTTGCTTTTCTCATGAGAGCCGTCAACCCCCATCACATCCAAACAATCCCATACAATGAAGTAGCTTTGTAAGAGCAAGACACTACAGCAAAAATATTTATTTTCATAAAGTAGTAAGTTACAATCCTGATACTTTTTTTCCTCTGTGGACCCTTTTCACATTTCCAAGGTTTTCAGTGGAAGTCATCATAGTTTTATAGTTTATACTTTTATATTGCTGAACGGAAACTACAACAAATACAACTTTTGTGTTTCCATTCACCCTAATAGCAAAAGAAAAAAATCCATGACAACGTTTCTGAAAAATACGGGAAAAATGACTAGATTTACGATGTTAATAACTGGAAACAGGGTCTATTCCAGTAGCAGGACACTCCTGCTGCTAAATCTACAGCCTGGTAAAGGAAGTCATATTTTAAGTTTGAGTTTGAGTCAATGTGATAATATAAACTTTCCAATTCACAAACAGATGAGTCTTATTAACTGGTTTCTTTTAGTGAATCATAACAGAACACAGCACAAACAGTGTAATCCCACTTATGAACAAACAGCTGGTATGAGCTGGACTTTTTTTTAATCTTTCAAAATGACTCTTTTTAGTGTAAAAGTAATTGTCAATTTAAATTTTACTTTAGCTGGTCCACAGAGCAGTTTTGGTTGTGTTAATTATATCTGTAAGAAATTATATTGCTGTAAAATGAAAACATGATGTAGGATTGTGATAAAAGCTTTGATTATTTGTTTTGTTTTAAAGAAATTAATACTTCTACTCAGCAAGGATGTGTTAAATAGATAAATGTGATAAATGTGGTAAATACTTATATTGTTAGAAAAGATTTCTATTTTGAGTAAATGCTGTTATTTTTAACTTTTTATTCATCAAAGAATCAAAGAAAAATGTATCAAGCATCACAGGTTCATATATATATATATATATATATATATATATGCAGCACAACAGGATCAACACTGATAAAAAAAAATCAGCATATTAGAATGATTTCTGAAGGATTATGTAACACTGAATGGCTGATGAAAATTCAGCACTGCATCACAGAAATAAATGATATTTTACAGTATATTAAAATAGGTACAGTATATTAAAGTATATTAAAAATGTCTGTATTTTTCACCAAATAAATACAGCCTTGATGAAGAGACTCCATTAAAAAAAACAAAAACAAAAAAAAAACATTAAAAATCTTACTGATCCCAAGCATTTGAATGGCAATGTAATTTTCACATATGCAAAAAAATTGATATTATAACTGAAATATGGCCAAACTTAACCAAAACTGATCAGAGTAAGTCAGAGTTTAAGTATTCATCAGTTCATTCTAGTATTAAATCAGTATAATGCATTAAATGACAAGTCATTAAAAGTCTCAAGTCCTATTACGAAACTTCTCAGTCTATCCTTGTTCATGCAAATCTGAGCTGAAGGTGAAAAATGAGCTGCAGAGTCCATGTTGTTGCTCATTTCCCAGGAGAGATTAACATTCCCAATGAATTCCCTACATTACCTTTCCAACATAACTCCACACAGCTCTGGGGCTCTCAAAAAAGGTGAGAGATGTCCCTACAGATAACACAACCACATTCACATGCACTGCACACTCACTGAGCCAATGTCTAGTGATCTGTTTTAGACTGGGAGTCTCATCAGGGGCCAAGTTACTGGGCACAAATGTATAAAAAGGGTTTGAGGGGTGTGTTCAGCTGTGTCCAATGGAAAATTCTTGGACGCAAGCCATGTGAGGTACACGGGGACAGAGAGAAAGAAAGGGAGATATAGCAGAAAGTAACCAGCAGAAAGTTCTAGCTCATTTATTTTTGGTCAATCTGTGTTTTGTGGCGTTAATGATTCATAGTGAGGGGACAGAAATAGGGGAAACAGAAGGTGTTGGCACCACCTTGGCCACGCTCCAGTAACCCAGCAGTGGAGTAGCTAGATACAGGCAAGTGGTCGGAAAAAGGCAGACAGAAAACAGACAAAGAAAGGAGAAATACTATTTACAATCATAAGCCGTGAATGAGACAGAGAAAGTAGGGAGGTGGACTTAATTTGACAGTAAACCGAGGAGGTGCTGACTCATGTCACTGGAGACATGGACAATTAAGTCCAGACAAACATAACCTCCCTTCAGAGGCGAATGCAGACATGTCTCTGTTGACGTCACCATCAACAATGGCATATGACTGAGAAGTCCACTTGAAGAGGCGGTGTCACAGGGAACATTCCCATTTAATTGAAAAGCACTTTATCAATGAGCTCCCTCAGGAAGAACCCTGGATCGGTATAAGAGGTCAAGCTTTCGTAACTGTCCATCGGGACATATACTGAACTGCGACAAATTTAATCTGCTGTCTCTTTTTACACTTTGTTTTTTCGAGAAGACATTAAATTTGCTACTCTCTGGACTCTTCGAATTGAAACTGAGGGAACATTTTTTTTTAGAAATGTGCTTAAAATAAGAGGTGTGCTCTTGAACAATGCCTCCTCTTTCAGAATGAGGACTGTCATCTGATTTGGAATGCTGATACATCTGATAAGCACGCATATCTGAGCTGGAGGGTCAGTGTTGCACATCAGCAGGAAAGAGACGGAGCTTCTCTTCGAAGCCTCATCACCTTACCTGCAGACAGGAGAGCGAGAGAGAGAGAGGAGGAAGAGCAAAAGGAGAGGAACGTCCAGTTCTAGAACAAACAAGTTCGCAAAACATGAGCAAAAGGGATTTAGGTTCAGTGAGGACATTGGTTCGGTGCCAGTTTCAGGATCGTTATGAAGACTGAAAACATGAGGTCAGGATAGCCAATGACTGTGTGTCCCAAAAAAAAGAAGACATATTTGAAGAGACAGACAAGAAAAGATGCCTGAAAACAAGCAGACAATCCAGCGGACTGGAAGCTATCTGTCTCACTCTGCTTACAGGAAGATAAAAAGGGTGCTGAGCTTCAGAAGACGTGAGTATTAAATATTAGGCAGGGAGAGCGCACACCATCACACACAGAGGTAGATTTTGGTGCAGTGCAGCTGCAGCGTGCATTAATCTTAAAGCCGATTTTTAGCAGAACGTTATTACTGCTTAATGCATTCTGTCCTATTTCTGCGGACTGGATCTTCAATTTATGATTTTGAGATTAACTGCATTTATAGCAAGAGCTCTCGATATTTCACCACATGTCAGTTAACAAAAAAGGTAGCTAAGGAGCTAAACAAGGTCTGACATTGACAGCTCTTTAACTGTATTTTACCATCACAGGTGTATTTGGTCAAAGGTTGGAGGAGACAGTCCTGTATGAAAGGAGGTATGGGGATCACATGGCTCCTTTGGTGGTGGAACAGTGTGTTGATTTTATCCGAGAGCATGGGCTCACCGAGGTGGGACTCTTCAGGCAGCCTGGCCAGGCCACATTGGTTAAAGAGCTACAGGAAGCTTTTGATGCTGGGGAGAAACCATCTTTTGACAAGTAAGAGATTGGAAATGAGGTAGAACAGAGCGGTTTAAATCGGCATAATGTACATATTTGCGTGAGAGGACAAGATTTTATCTTCACTGGGCATAATTACACAAGGTGAACTACTGATCTGAAATCTGATAAACATGCTATCTACCAGGATTGCTATTCAGAATTCATCATATAGAATTTAACTAAAAATGTTTTGAATTTAAGGAAGTATAAGAAATTTAACTGCTGTAAGTGTAACTAGGAAACTAAAATCTACTAGGAAATGAAGGTTCATCAAAAATTTTGAATAAGTTGACTGAAAGTTTAAAATCTTGAAGTTTGAAAGTTATATAGACCTTACAGACAGATATCTGTTTAAAATGTCATCTACTGAACTTTGTAAATGTATGTACCATGCTGCCAGAGTGGAAGAATACTTAATTTCCCAAAATATTATCTGTAGATTTCCCTTGAATTGTAATTCAGTAAATTGCACTTCCTTAAATTTCAACTTCTT
>JAHKKF010503319.1:0-15075 GCA_019740295.1 Labeo calbasu
ATAACCAGGCTAATGAGACAAGGACAGGTGTGAGTGATTAAACAATGACATCATAATAAGAAACGGAACAGGAAAGACAAAATAAGGACACATAGGGAAAAACCAACGAAACAGTCCACAGGGGTGTGACACTAGTAAGAACTCTAGGTCATAGGTTGTAATTTCGATATACTTTTGAGATGGAAAAACACAGTTTTGCAAATGCTAGAAATGTGGCTTTCGAAGGAAACATTGTTATCAAATAGCACACCTAGGTTCCTAACTGATGATGAAGAATTGACAGAGCAGCCATCAAGTATTAGACTGTTTTAGGTTATTACATGCAGAGGTTTTAGGGGTGATTATTGACACCTGTTTTCTCAGAATTTAGCAGTAAGAAATTACTCATTATCCAGTTTTTTTTTTAAATCAGCTATGCATTCTGTTGTTTTTTTTTTTTTTTTTTTTTTTGAACTTGGTATGTTTCACCAGGCAGCCAAGAAATATAGAGCTGAGTATCATCAGCATGACAGTGAACGCTAACACCAGGTTTTCCAAGGGCAACATGTAAAGCGTGAAAAGTAACGGTCCTAGTACTGAGGCTTGAGGTCCTCCACACTGCACTTGTGATCGATATAATACCTCTTTATTCACTGCTACAAATTGATGGCGGTCAGATAAGTGCAATTTGAACCATGCCAATGCACTTCCACTAATGCCAACATAATTTTGTAGTCTATTCAAAAGAATGTTGTGGTCATTAGTGACAAACGTGGCGCTAAGATCAAGTAGCACTAATAGCAGCACCAGTAGCACTGAACACCATCATGGTAACACTCAACACTAACGTAACGTAAATAAAATTTAACAACATCCCCTTAAAAACCTACGAAACAAAGTTATTTCAAGGAAAACACATGAAATGTAAAATGTAACACAGGGGATTCTGGGAATTTGAGTTTTTTTACTGAAAATTATACATTATTTTTACATTTTTGCTCATTACAATTTTTCACAGAATAATGAAACTTACAATTAACCAATGAATAGGTTTTTACTATGGCAATTTTAGTCTTTTACCATTAAAATTACAATTGTTTTGTTTTTTACAATGTACCTGTAACTAAAATTCCCTCCAGTTTCAATCTTAAATGAACACTAGTGGCAGTAAAACAAAAATACTTGTAAACTTTTTTGTACAGCTTTTCTGACTGTAGTAAACTTGCTCGGTTGCTCACCTGGTACTGCATTGCACTTGCGATGTAAGGCGTAACGAGTCCTGTGAAACACAAGTCATGATAAAAGAGATCAAAGACTTGTAGAAGCAAGCTATAATGGCATTGCTTTAACAAATGTTTGTCATCTCATGGTACTTTTGTTAACACAGTCGGTTAGGTAGAGTTTAGTGTAGGTGGTATGTCATTTTCAAACACGAATTAAATGTTTAGCACCACTCACCAGACATTTAATTTCCATCATACAAAGTTATCAGTTTGACATTCATATTCTTCGGGTAAAATTGAACGCAATTGTAACACCACTGGACGTTACACTTTGAAAGTCTCATTTTGCAGAAATATCATCACAGGTGCGTTTTCCCAATGAGCCAGGGCTGACTAAAGTGTCGTCCTGATATGGTATCAGTAAGTACAAGTAGCCTACATTTCAACATCATTATGGGTCTGTTGTTTTGACCAATAACTTCAAACCATCAACCCGCGGTGGTGGACAGATGTGGGAAATGTCTGTATTCTCAGAGAAGTTGGGAATTTTTCTCCCCCTGGACATTACGTCATACAAGCATGAAAACAAAACAAAAAAACATATACTTTATATACTGTATATCATTCAGAGGTTAAATAGGGAACAATCGTAAATGGAATTTCTGCACCTTCAGTTCAAAAGAGAAAAACGGATTCAGGCAAAATGGCCGTTTATTAATCAGTCCATTTCATCTCCTACAAGCTCTAGTTTTCCTTTGATCCAGTACACACATTTAGTCTGTTTAGTGTCTCTCTCAGACAGGCGCTCCATGGCCACTCTCTGTTCTAGATTTTGTGTGTTGGTGTGTGTGGGACAGAGTATACAAGGGGGAGCTGGACAATAGGAAGCACACTCTAAAGGATACTTCCTGTTTTCAGAAAAAAAAACAACAACCAAAAAACAGAGCAGAAGGGATGCCAGAGTTTCAGAAGAAAAGAAAGAAGAAGAAATCTCAAAGGTCAATCAATACTGCGCTTTTAGTAGTGCAGGACCAACAAACACTACATTACATTACCTTCAATATGTACAGTACCCTATGCACATGGTACCAGACAGATATTTGAATACACCTAGAAGGCAAAGCACTATTTGACTGCAGATTAGACTATCTGTTGTAATGATAACATGATAGTATATTGTTCAAAAGGTCTGTATTCTGGGTGCGGAAATCTGCAACAACATGTCGAAAACTTTTGCCCATCACATTCCTGCTAAAGTGGCCTCAGACCTCATAAGAACTGTTTTATGATGGTACACGCACAAAGACACACAAAGTTTGCAAAATTCCCCTAGTGATTAGAATCAGCTGGCAGACCGTGGAGGTTACAGTAACACTCTTGCACATGTACACAAAAACATACATAGAAAGCTTTCAAAATCTTTTCAGTTTAAAGAAAATGTATGTCGAGAAAACTCTGTCTACCAAATAGATTATCACAAACAATAAGACACAAGAAAAGAAACAAAACAATCCAGATAAAACTACACACGCACACACGTGCAAAATTGGCCTGATATCTTTCCTGTGTCCCCTCATTCACAGTATATTGAGATATGACTCATCGCTTTTCCTTGTCTCTTCTTTTCTTCCCGTTACAGTGGTGGGATAAGGGCACACCAGTCTGGACAGGGGGATTTCCACTCAGACGCTAGCATGCAAACACATATGGTGAAGCATTACATGATAAAGAGGTGATGACTTCAGATTTGTCTGCGAGTGTGTGCATGCTTTAGTGAAAAACATCAGACAGTGATGGCAGCTGATCTGCTATATCCCTGTTTTGTGGTGAAGTGTGGAAATTTTTCCCTGTTGACAAGCAGCATCAATACAAGTAAGCAATAAGGTACGAGAGGCCGTGCTATGTTCCCAGTTAACAACTTTTGGTTCCCAGAACATTAGTTTTCATGGTTTGTTTTTGGTTTACCAGGAAAGTTTTCTTAATGGAAATAGAATGTTACTTTTTGGTTAGTAGAACGTCATTGTAACGTTATTATAACATTTGTTTTTGGTTACCGGAACATTTATGGTATTAAGGTGTTTTTTTTTGTTTTGTTTTTTTTGAGGTGTTTTTATTTTATGGAAATATAATGTTATTTTTTGGTTTGTATAATGTTATTATAACACTCCCCATAACCTCTTTACTCCAATATGATTACCCCACTGTACATCATCGGCTGACCAGTCATAGTCAAGGACTGGAACTAACCATTTTATAATGATTGTTACAAACTGGTTTCCCACAAAGTCATACTATCCTGAAACAACAAATAGTTCTGTCTCAAACTCATCCCTTGCGAAAACATTGGTGTATTGATTGCCATTTCTATATAACCACAGTTTTATTACAAATACCGTGATTAAACTATGGTTAGTGTAACAAAACTGTGATTAATTTGTGGGAACCATGGTTTAACTATAGTTATATACATATATTTCTGGTTTTATTTGTAGTAAAACCATGGTTCATTTTTGTATGGGATGCCATGGGGAGACCAATGTCTCATGATATGACCTATGTCTTATTAGTTGTATCTTATTTTTCCTGTTGTCGCAGACATCAATATTTTGATAGCGCTACAGTGTTTACACTTTTCAGGAAAACTGGGATAGAAGAAACTAAGTTAACTTCGAAAAAAACTTCACCTTTAAGCTACTTATGTTTATTTACTGTAAAACTGTGCGGTTAATACTGCCTTGTACTTGCCAAATGTCTGCTTACACACTCACTCCAGTTGCCCGGTTACTTTCCATACCTTTGAAATCACACCCAAGTGTATGTATGTACAGTACATGCAAGCATTCCTTCAGTCAGCCCCTCTACAGATGTAGTATTACGGGAAAGCCTGCCACGCTAAATGGAAAGGAAAGGAGGATGGGAGAGAAAGACTGCTTTCCAATTGATCCGGCACTCGTCTGTTGGGGGAGGGTATCCTCCGCTCTAAACTGAGCTGGGAATGTGAACAGCAATATTACTCATTACACATGATATCCTAAAATGGCTAATTATTGTGACCAATTACCAGGCTAATTTACCAATTATCCATGTGAGCAATCTATTGGCTGAGAAAATCAATAGTCGCTCTCAACTGCAAAAGATAGATGGCTCATGCAGTCTTTCTCTTCTTCTGTCTCTCTTGCCTGTTCTCTCCGGGCCATGAACCAATCAGTGAGCTAAGTGCAACTATGGCAAATAACACTTGGTGCTGTCTAATGGATCTAGAGCCAATTAAAAGGCTTGGAGAATTTAATGCGTAGTTTGCTGTCTGGAGACGAGTCTGGATTTAAAGGAAAACGTCACTCAAAAATGAAAAGTCTACCATTATTTACTCACCCTCATATAGCATTTCATACCCATATTGTGCTACCTTTTATAAGGAAACTCGAAAACAACAACAACAAAAAATAATTGACGTCAGTGACATAGATTGGCTATTTTGAAATTTTAATGCACGTTACAACCTTCGAGTGGTGGATTTTTTCTAAAAGTTATGTTTGTTCCATATACAAAATGCAACATTGATTTCAGTACACTGGAAATATAACACACAAGTTGCATGGACTACCCTTAGATACTAAAAAAAAAAAAGTATCTTTTTGTGTTCCACAAAAAAACAACGGCATACAGATATAGAACAACATGCGGGTAAGTAAATAGCGAAATTAAGAACAAAAAGATCAGTTTGCTGATGGTTCCATCCATCCATTTTCTAAACCGCTTGTCCTATGTTTGGTCACTGATGTTGAAGCTTATCCTAGTGTTTCGGACAGTGGTGTTTATGTGAAACTGTACAGGTATAACAATTGTGGATACAGAAGCCCCTCATGTGTGTAATGGTAAGCCACTGCTATCTGTTATCAGCTATCAGTGGTGAACTCCCAAAGCTATCAGCCTCTGCCTGAACAAAGGTGATGGGCCAGGTTGTACAAATGGTTATTGCACTTTATCTTACATGCAAAGAAATTAAGACACAGTACCCCTTTTAGGGCCGCGGTAAAGGTGTGCATGGTGTTGAACGACTATGCTACCTAACACTCATCAGCCCTGACCAGCTGGGTGTTTTTTTCCTGAAGAGGTTCTGATGGAGCACTTGATTTGTATCTTGGCTTATGATTAACTGAATCATCTTTGAACCTTTGTTCTTTAATCAGTATGGACTTATGGATCCATTGAGATGCTCAATCAAAAGTGCACTGTGAAGGGTGGCAACAGATGATGGGTGTGACCGGGACTTCATGATCCCACACGTCTGTCTGGCATCAAAGATGTGCCTTGATTATCAACTATTTCAGGAGCTTTCTTGATGTTACAAAGAACAAGTAGAAGCCATAACAACCTTCACCACTTTGAGGACATGATGTCAGACAGAATCCTTTACAAACTTTCTGTACAAAAACATAGGTCCCATGCCTTTAACAGGGACACGGTGGGAATTCAGTGTTCTTCCATACTGACAGGGCCATCAGACAGTTGCCAAATATGGAAGTCCTGGCAGGTCCAGATGAACTTTTTGTGCATTCTGCCATTCTATTGGCAGCTGAAAGCATTATCAAATTAGCTCAAATATGTCATAATCAATTGTGTGGGAGAAGGGAGGACGTGCGGAACTTTGTGAATGATGAGTGTTCCAATTCTGGAGTTTTCAGTGGAATTCTGCACGTACAGATTCCATGTGGGCCTGCTTATTGGTGGCCAGCCAACAGAAGGTGGAACAGCTGTATCACACCACCTGATAAAAAAGTGGGTCAAACTTGCTCTGCAGCAGAGACCCCTGCAAAGGTAGACTTCTGGGAGCAGCTCTCCCTGATCCAAGGCAGCAACTAGAAGAACTAATGAACCACTTATCTCATGTCTTTTCAGATGTCTGTTTGCCTTGTGGACCAATATAGCCCAGAAATTGTCAGAAAGCAGTACTGTCATATCACAACCAGCTAGCATGAAAGCTCTACAGCCGGCTTCTGAAGAGGAAAGTGCCAAAGATAGCAGCCAGATGTGACTGGGGAATCCCAGAGCCTGATAGCCACTGTTCAGATAGAACCTTCCAGTTTTGTAATAACTTGAGGTCAAGTTGAATGAGGTCTCTAGCCTTCATTCGTATCCCGTGCCCCGATTGGATGAATGGGTGGGTTAACTAAAGCATTGCTTTACCAATATCATGTCTTGTGAGGTTCCTGCACCCAAAGGATTCTTTAAATCAACTCTTTGCCTTGATAATGCTTTATGTTGGGCCTCAGACTCTCACCCTGAAGCCATCAGGAGGGTTCTTCTTTCATGAAGCAGCCCAGTTTTTTCACACTCTAAGTGGGTCCAGTTTAGCAAGCTGCCCCCAGGGACCAGACCACATTCCACACCGCATTAAAACTTCAACTCAGATCACGTCAAGTCTCCAATACTAACTTCAGTCAATGAGAAAACATTTAACAAGCCGTGACACATCTTCTGATGTGTCTGAAGATAACTGTATGTCTGGTTTCACATACAGATTTCATCAAATAAATGTAATGCTCTTGAAATAAATGCCATCCTCTACACTCCACAGCTGTCCGCAATGAAGCACTACCATAGTACATGTTGAGTACATCATACAGTTGTGGTGATGGATTATGTTAGTACTCCAGGGAGCTCCATCATGTTTTTAAAGCCTTATGGAGTATCAGCCTTATGGGCTATCAGACTGTCAGGATGTTTTTAATGAAAGTAGCATCCCACATGATGCTTTATACACTAAGTACATGGGCACTAGTGTAGTGTATGAATTTATCAGCTTATTTTGTCATTCAACATCAGTCTGAAAGCCCCTCCCCCTCCACTACATAATTAATTACTTTCATAAAAATAATACAATGTATATATTTTTTTAAGTTTAATGTTGTAATTCTAATGTTTTTAGCTTCTTAATGTCATGTTCAGGGTATGTCGAAAAACGCCCATCTCATGCTCTCCCTCAACTTCAAAATCGTCCTATATCGCTCTTTTACCTTTTTTTGTTACGGGTGTTTGATCTTCTTTGCATGTTCACTTTGTGTCGGTACTTCTGCAGCGATGTAGGATGATTTTGAAATGATTTTTAAAGTTGAGGGAGAAAATATGATGGGGGTTTTTCGACATACCTTAACTGTCTTGTACCAGAATACACAGAGTTCAGGCAGAGCAAGACAAGATGAGCATTTGAGATTAAAAAGTATATAAATTGTATGTTTAAAAAAAAAAAAAAGAAAATAACCGATCGTTTCGCTAGATAAGACCCTTCCTCCTCGGCTGGGATTGTTTACAACCGCATTTGTGATCGTTTGAAGCTGCATTTAAACTGCATTTTGGAAGTTCAAACTCAGGGCACCATATCAGTCCATTATATGGAGAAAAATGTTGAAATGTTTTCCTCAAAAACATAATTTATTTACGACTGAAGAAAGAAAGACACAAACATCTTGGATGACAAGGGGGTGAGTAAATAATCTGTAAATTTTTGTTCTGGAATTGGACTTCCCCTTTAAAGTGTGCTCTTTCTTTTTATAATTTTCAGTGCACTAGTTATACTACAAAATGTCATAGAGTAATGCATAAGTGTGCAAATTGGGATGCACTTTACATGTATATTTGTACTTTTGTAATAATTGCAGACACATGTGAAAAGTCATTCAGTGTGACCTTATTGCCTTAAGAAATTACAATCAGAAAATTGAAAGTATCCTAGTCAACACCGAGTCAGAAGTCAGAAGTCAGAACCAAAAGACAAAACTTGAATCGGAAAAAAATAACTTGGTTAACACTGTGGATTAAGGAACACTTTTCACTATTAACCACAGTGCTTATTAGCATGCATTACTAGTATATTGGCTGCTTATTAATACTTATGAAGCACATATTAATACCTTATTATTCATTATCATATTCCAGCTCTTTTAACCCACCCAACACCTAAACATAATTACCACTACAACAGCCTTACTTACTGTCAGTAAGCAGCACGTTAGGAGTTTTTTGAGGGGGAACTTTTATGTTTTCCCTAATCTAAAGTGTCACCAGAATTTCTTTTATGATCATGTTGGATTACCCATCCTCTTTCAACCTTTGTGTGTTTGTGAGCGTGTGTGAGGGAAAACTTTGGACAGTAATTCCCACAAGATAAGTGGGGTGTGTTTGCTCCCAGTGCGGAGCTTTAGTCTTATCAGCACATCAGATCTGCTGTGAAGTATCAACACACAATATCTCCTTCTCTCAGCATCACATCCCCCCTTTCTTTCTTTCACTTTTTTTTTTTTTTTTTTTACATATACCAAACCAAACACTGTACCAGACCTTTGAGTTGACACTATAACAACAGAAAACAGAGCTTTTTGTGCAAATACTGTTAAGTATTTATGTGTATAACCAATACAGTTTTAGAGACCAGACATGCAACCATCTGTGAATTCAAACAGAGCCCATTTTTATATTAATATTCTCTTGGAATATTATGCACCTTTTACGACTGTTATGAATCACAAGAAATCTTTCATTATTACTGGGATTCAAACTAAAAAGATCCCATTAAATTTCAATCAAAAGTCAACCCAAAAGCCTTGTTTATATTGTATCATCTAAACTGTTTAGAAGTCCTGTTTACAAGTTAGAAAGCTGGTAAAATGTGCACTTCTGAGGAAAAAAAAAAAAAAAAGAAAGAAAGAAAGCGTTGTTTGATTTGCCAGATTTTCTGATGTTGGTAAGATCATGCTTTAATAAGTTTAAGAAATGCATGGTCCATGTTTGCGTCTCAGAGTTTGTAGTTTTTCTCAAGCAATGCTGCGTTCTGCTTAGTTTTGATAATGATGTCTATTCAGTGATCATTACATGAGGAGAAATGGAAACTATATCCGCAGAGAGATAACAGTTTCTGCAGTTTTTTTTTTTTTTGTTTTTTTTTGGGGGGGGGGTTCTGTGCCAAAGATGAACCCTTGCATTTTTCTCAAGGGTGTGATTGTGCTTCAGGAAGTAGAGAATGTGGCTTTTGCAACTGCTGTCTTGTTTGGTCTCATTTATCCTTTGTCTCTGAAGTACCTCACAAAGTTGTGCTACACTTGGTATAGGAAGAAATCTTCATAACATTGGTGGTGAGTTCTCTAACAGGGCCTAAACCTTGTTCTAAACTTCACCAGAGAGGTACTGCTTTATCTCTGATTACAATAATTTTGACATTCACCTACATTGTGAAAAACTTGCTGCCTTACAATTTTAAGTTTACTCAAATATCCACATTGTCATGTAGTACAATTTAACATTTTCAAATTTTAAGGCAGCACAAACACTTATTATATATATATATATATATATATGTAAAATATATATACATGAAGTTTTATACAGACTTTTTATGCAGAAATGTCAGCTGTTTGTTTTTTATGGTCTTGTCTAACCAGAGGTTTCTTATGATGTTCATGAGCGTCATAAAAGTGTACTTTATTTGTCTAGCTGTAAAACAGTTATGCAAAACACAAGCTGTCTGCAAATGTACAAGTGTGTCTAAGTGGCCTGTTAAACATTAAGCTAAGGTAAGCATGATAGTAAGTATAATCCTTTAAAATTTAATCTATGTTTTTACTTGACAATGCAGTGCACTTAAGGGTATTGTTTTAGTAGATCATTTAAAGATAGGATAAAGGATAGGATAAAGCCTTTAAATAAAAACTATTTGTCTTAATGAAAAAAGAGAAACTTAAGGAAGGTAATGATTTGAGCATGGTTACTTTGCATAAAAATAACATGATCTAAACATAAATATAAAAGCATCATATTTCTCGTAATATTGCCATGACTGAATTATGTTAGGATATCTTAGGGTTACACATTGTTTTAATGGTCCTGTTTAGACATTCTACTAACTACATGTAACTACATGTAACTTTGAAAACTATCTCTGTCAACTAACACTATTATTATTACTAACAGTCCACTAATACTATTATTATTATTATTATTATTATTATTATTATTATTATTATGTTATATACTTATATAAATATGTTAAACATCTTTACAGTTTTAAATTACTATACATTTCTATTTTAATATTTTTTTGTAATTTAATGTAAATGTCATTTGTATTATTACTATTATATGTCAAAAATAGTTGTGCTGTTTAAAATTTTAGTGGAAACTGTAATAGAAAGTTCAAAAGAACAAATAGGAATACAATTGTTTTGTAACAGTGTAAATGTCGTTAATGTCATTTACGATCAATTTAATGCATCTGTACTATAATAATAATAATAATAATAATAATAAATGTTAATGTATTAATACAGTATGTTGAAACCACATGAATGTATACTGTGGAACCAATGTCCATAATTTATTTACGTAAATTAGAGCAGTATATTGTGCCATCATTTAAATAAGCATCCAAGCAGAATAAGCTGTAATGTGGATCAGACTTTATGCATGTAATCAAAGAAAAAAGATGTGGCTTGCAAGATTATACTGAGAATAGAGAACATGTAAAGGTTTGAGTGGTCTTTATCAGAACTGATATAGTTGAGAAAGGTCTATTGAGTCTATTGTTAGGCACAAATATTCACATACTGTACGCAGTGTGTATGCGCAATACAGTGAAATACATTAAAACAACATAATACTCTCAAGAGACAGAAAGGAAAATAGACATAATTACCCGAGACTAATGCAGCTAATGGAATAAACTTCTGAAATGACACGTCTTTTTCTCAGCAGTCATGCACTGTGTGCTTTGGCACACTAAAGGACTTTCACACTTTTGTTTTCAGGGTAAGCACTAATGTGTATGTGTGTGTGTGGATCCCCGACTCTGTATGACTCTGCGGGAAAACGTGTGTGTGTGTGTGGAAAGATGAAATGATGCAAAAAGTCATGTATGACAGTGATGTCACCTGAGGGTTTCCCTGTCTGGGTTTGGACTGAATACATGATTGTCTCAAACACACACACACACACACGCATACTTTTTTTTTTTTTTTTGCAGACACACTCAATGTAGATTTGCATGGCAAATTGCTGTGTCTCCAGTTTCTGTTTAGACCGATTCAGCGGAGAGGGCTGTGAGTGTGTGTGCATCCTTAAGCAGATCACGGATATTACAGGAATAACACACTCATGCAAGGAAACATCAGTCAATCGAACATGTGGACTACAGAACAATCACTTCCAAATGTTGAAATTCATACAGTACTGTAATGAAAAATATCTGGACATATTACTTTTCTGCTTGATTCCATATGTCACTCAAACCCATGATAACGTCCAAAGACAACTGAGGTTAATACGTTACCAGAGGGACATTTCGGTGGTCTGTGGATAAACGTTGATGCAGCAGTTCTCCTTGTGAGAGCGGGCTGCTTTATGAGAGCCAGGGTCTCTTTTTGCAACTGTCTGCAACTGTCTGCTTTCATTCATCCACATCTTTCAGAGCACAAGCTTATCAGCCGTACAGGACGATACACAAATCCCTGTCCAACCTTCAAGGCCTTCTTGAAAATATATCAAATTTGACTGGATATTCAATTCATTGTGGTAAATTGCCTTCTTTTAAAATTATAAATAAAAGGATAAAACTGTATTGAAACAAACACACAATAAATAAAATAAAATAAAATAAAATAAAATAAAATAAAATAAAATAAAATAAAATAAAATAAAATAAAATAAAATAAAATAAAATAAAATAAAATAAAATAAAATAAAATAAAATAAAATAAATGCTGTTCATTTTTACTTACCAAATAATCCTGTTTAAAAAAAGTGTAATGGTTTTCACAAAAAAATTAAACATTTGTAATAATAATTTCTGAAAGACCATGTGACACTGAATTCTGGAGTAATGATGCTGAAAATTCAGCTTTTATCACAGGAATACATTACATTTAAAATATATTAATAGAGTTAAAATGGTCATTGTACCGTTTGAAAAAAATACATATATACAGTTTTTACTGCATTTTGGTTAGATTAATGCAGTTTAAGAGGCTCTTTTCAAAAATATTAAAAAATGTTTCCCCCCCTAAACTTTTCTTTCCGTTTTTCCTTCAGGTTTTCTGAGTAACTGGCACACAGGCTGCATGTCAGCTGGTTTTTTTGCTGTTTACAGAGTATAGAGCTGTCACATAGACAGGTGCGATTTCTCTATTTCTGTTAGGAACATTTTATTTATGCTATACCAAACAGAAATCACTCACAGAAGTATGTTTTTCAATGCCTGGGTGAGGACGGGCAGAGACCCGAGAAATTCACAGATGCACTACAAACAATTGGCATAAACATCTCTGATTGTTCACTGCTGTCACCAAACAACTGTTTGAAAACAAACACAATGCAAATTTCCTTTGTAACCAGATGCAAATGTAATTTGCACTGTTTTATTTTACGGTCATGGATGGAAAATCACTTCACATTCTTTAGTATGTGGCGTAGGCACTGAAGCCCAGGCTTGGTAACTGGAAATTTTCTGCTTTGAATACTGAAATGAAATGAGCTGTGAGCTTCATCAGTGTGCCATAGGACTCCAGAGGTACTGACAGTCTACCACAAGTCACTTTACATGGAAGCATGTGCTTAATAACTACTTTATTACTAACACTTTGTAGATTGGTCTGGGTGGTTTTTCATTTGTTTCATGACAGTTATTATTTTGGTAACACTTTCGTTTAGGGACCGATTTGCACTATTAACTAGTTGCTTATTAGCATGCCTATTACTAACATATTGGCTGTTTATTAGTACTTATAAATAGGGTTGAGCGTCGTTTGAAATTTAACGATTCCGGTTCCGATTCTGCTTATTGATTCCGATTCTTAACAATTCCTAGTTTCGATTCAATAAAACTTTAGGTCAAACTTTTTTGTTCTGTATTTTTACAAAGCTTTCTGTTGCAGCTGAATAACATGAGCAAAACTTAGCAGCCTACAGAACACTTGGGTCTAAGAGGATCTTTTGCCTATGGTTTTAACAAAAAATACCACAGCAAAAACAACTAGACTAATATACATTTCAAACATTAAATTGTTAAAAACAAGTAAACAGTCAGTAATAAAATAGGAACAACCAAATAAATGAGCAATAGCATAAATAAATAAAACTGAACAAATTACAGGTACAGAAATGTAATTTAAACTGAAATTATTATTAATTAGATATGGACATATCATCTTTCATTTTAAATTAAATTTAAAAACATTTTTTCCCCTTTTTTTCAATTTTCTTTTCATAAATAAAATATAGATTAATCCTCAATAAAGTTACGAAAGATATTCAGTCAAGATCAGTTAATGATTTTATTTTGCACTTTTATTAGGCTGCGATCTCTTTAACACTGAACGCACGCGGATCTAAAAATACTGTTACATATGTGTTTTCTTTCTCATCTGTTCACTTTCAACAAAACAACGGCTGTGTTTATGATTATATACTTACATATTTTGTGCATGTCGGTGCATATTTGGCGGTAAATGTGAAAGAGAAATCAGATCCGGCCCGGAACGACATTTCTGTAGTGGAAATGTACGGAACGGTTCAAGGACGGACACAGGCCGGAAACCCACACCGGGACCGCCGTTCACTGTGGTCACGCTCAATGTTGCCAAGTCTGCAGTTTTCCTGGCCTACTTTAACACTGTTGCTGCGGGTTGTTTTTCATGTCAGAGGACTGAAGCAACCCCAATAACGTAATATTTAGTCCCTGGAATGCTAATTTGACCAGGGGAACCCCGCCAAAAAACGTGTATTTTACCTCCCTGAATGCGATTTTTAACAGGGAACCCCCCTCAAAACGTGATTGGGCTAGTTTTGAGTAGCAAATGGGCGGGCTTTGTTGTGAAAACCTGGCAACCCCGGTCGTGCTTCAGATGTGTCCACTGCACACAAACGGTGCGCAAGTTCTTTCCTTTCCTGCGCTTAAAACTTTGATTTTAAACTTTAATATCACATTATTAAGTCCACTTCCAAAACAAAGATTCACATATAATGTACTCACCCCCTTGTCATCCAAGATGTTCATGTCTTTCTTTTTTCAGTCGTAAACGAAATTATGTTTTTTTGAGGAAAACATTTCAGCATTTTTCTCCATATAATGGACTGATATGGTGCCCCAATTTTGAACTTCCAAAATGCATGGCTTCAAACGATCACAAATGCAGTAAAAAATGATCCCAGCCGAAGAAGAAGGGTCTTATCTAGCGAAACGATCATTATTTTAAAAAAAAAACAAGTAATACAATTTATATACTTTTTAATGCCCAACGCTCGTCTTGTCTTACTCTGCCTGGACTGTTTTTGTTCCGGTTCATGAGAGTTAGAGTATGTTGAAAAACTCCCATCTCATGTTCTCCCTCAACTTCAACTTTTACCTTTTTTGTTAAGGGTGTATGATCTTTTTTGCATGTTCACTTTGGAAAAACTGTGTCGTTACTTCTACAGCGATGTAGGATGATTTTGAAATGATTTTTGATGTTGAGGGAGAAAATAAGATTGGAGTTTTTCGACATACACTAACTGTCTTGAGTCAGAATACACAGAGTTCAGGGAGAGAAAGACAAGACGAGCGTTTGAGATTAAAAAGTATTTAAATTGTATTTAAAAATAACTGATCGTTTCGCTAGATAAGACCCTTCTTCCTCAACTGGGATCGTTTAAAGCCGCATTTAAACTGCATTTTGGAAGTTCAAACTCAGGGCACCATATCAGTCCATTATATGGAGAAAAATGCAGAAATGTTTTCCTCAAAAAAACATATTTTCTTTACGACTGAAGAAAGAAAGACATGAACATCTTGGATGACAAGGGGGTGACTACATTATATGTGAATCTTTGTTTTGAAAGTGGACTTCTCCTT
>JAHKKF010503321.1:0-12513 GCA_019740295.1 Labeo calbasu
AAATGTATTCTTAAAATAGCCTTACGAAAGGTTTTTTACCCTCAGAAATTCTGTGTTGTGTATTTAAAATGTTCTGGTTATCAAATGAAGGCATAAAACATTAATTATCTTTTAATTATTGAACATTAAGCAAACGTTTTTTTGGCAAACAAAGGGGAATTTACTATTAAAATTAAAACATGGAAGAAATGCTGTGTGATTATACCTTCAAAAATAAAGTTTGTTTCATTTTAGCAGTAGTAGTAATAGTAGTAATATATTTCTGGCACCATGTCTTCAGGTTAAACTGGACTTTTATTTTGACAGGTTGCCGTGTCTACCTTTACATTTCTGTGGGTGTATGATATAACGCTAGTTTTCCTAAAATGGAACGGTCAAATGCTCATGAAGTGACTCTCAGCAGATACTGTTCGTTATTGAGACGACAGATGCTAAAATCACCGATTTAAGTGATAGGATTTAAGTGTAATGACCTACTTTTGATTAATTCATTCAAACTTCCGTGACATTCCGCGTTATTCAGTAAATTCCGTTTTTATGACTGGATTCCGCGATTCCGTTCGCGTTTTCCACGTTGCGGAAATCACAGGGCCCTATGTAGATCCATTCACTGATATGTAGATCCATTCATTGATGTTCAAAAGCAGAATGTGCTCCATTACTACAGAAAATAATTTAGACGTACCTCTTAGTTTGTAACAACAAACAAAGAAAAAGACTTCCAGTGTAATCTCACAGTGACCAAAGCAATGTCGTTTTTGTTTGTTCATACAGAAGATCTGTTAAAATCATGTTATTTTAGTATAATTGAGGTGCTAATATAGTTTTTATTAATATTTTACATTTTTGAATTTTATTCTTTTATTTTCAATTTAATTTTTTTGTTAAGGTCATAGTAATTTTGTTAAATTTATTTTTTTAATATGTCTGTATACTTTTTGTTTTTAAGTTTTATAAATCAAGTTTAACTAAATGAAAATGAGAAACGTTACTTCCTGGAATAAAAATACTGCCCACTAGCCGAAATAAAATGAGTTTTTAATATATTTTATTATTACAGTTAATGTGTATTTTACTTAAAGTAACGAAAATGTGTTTTTGTCGATTTAGCTTCAGTCATCTATAATAATTCTGGTTTGTACATATTTCACAAACATAATTACATGACATTTAAACATTTGTACATCTAAAGTTAAATCTGTAAAGCGTTTATATTTTGGCAGATGTCCATGCACTGGTATTGTTCATATCAGTGTCACTTTGCATTCGAATACCTGCAAATACTAATGAAATGTTGGTAAGGAAAACCAAACCTGCATTTCGACAGTCAAGGCAACATCATTTTCAAGAAGGAATGCATTAACAATTGTGTGGGAGCAGAGAGCAAGTGTATAAAACCTAACTTTAGTTCATTAGTGATGGTTTCATAAAGTAATTACTGTGTATCCTGGGAGTGTGATGAAGTACCTGCTTTGTTCTGTCTGCCATCCATTTTTAAAGGCTCCACTTTCTCCTCCTAATGACAGAAGAGCATTTCATTGCATTAGAACTCGAAGCACCATATTGATAATGTAAAAATAATGACATTCATTCGAAGAACTGCACCATTGGTTCAGCATCTGACTCTTCCTCCGATGGGCTGTTGTATTCCCTCCTCTTCCTCTTCTTCATGGGCTTTAGCATTTCATGCTCATGATAGATCACCTGTGCTTCTGCAATCCCTGCAGGACTAAAGCATCCATACAGAACATGCTACACAGTGTCACTTTACTCATTTAATATCTTCAATATCTGTAATCTGACTGTAATAAAGTACTTTGCTTTATAGATGCAAGAAATCCGTCTCTTACATATTTATATTCTACATGAGTTAAATAGATGTGTAAGTCTAGTGGTTAATTTACTTGTCAGACATTGTCTCTCCGCGTAGCTCCGTCAGGTAAGTCTGTTTGAGCGACGCCTCATTGCACTTGCTATGAGCTGGATTGTCCTGAGCCTCCATACGTGCTCTCTGAAGTCTGTCGGCCTCCACAAAGACAGCCGGCCTGACATTCCCACCCGCTGAGACGTCTGTAAGCAAACATTCATATTAATGACGGTGCTATCGGTAAGACAACTGCTGATAGCTTGTAAGATTTCATGCATGTTAGATATATACTGATTACAGGGTGCAAAATTAACATTTTCAATGGTTTAGAAATTGAAAATTTTCACTGGTCGCAGCATATTTCTTACTGAACTTGTCATTGTACTACTGTTCATCCAGCTTGAGTTAAACTTGCTGTTTACACACAATTTACATTTTACATAAAATGTTGAGCGTAAAAAAACACTTTCACATCTGTATCACAAAAGATAGAGATATTTCCATACATATTTTTGTGCATCTCACTTTTTTTAATCTTTCACATTCTAGATATCCCCAAATACTCTTAAACTGACAGCACAATTGTTTAGCTTACTGCTTACTAATTTCAAAAATATTTTTTTTGTTTTTCATGACATTTAAGGTATCAACATAGAATTTATGCAGTAAAAAAAAAAAACTTGTCTTTTGCAATACTTGCAAAATGTTACTGATAATTAGCATAATAATCAATGGACTGGATAACAATAAAGTAACTATTTTATGTACTCGTCAAAGCCAGTGGACCTTTCTCACATTTCTGGGTTCCTCATAGCAGAAGTCATCATATTTGGGTAAAATCCGAGAGCAGTAAATGGGAGAGTACCACAAATATATTTTTTGCATTCCCATTTGCTCAGATTGCACAAGAAACACTCCACGATAGTGTTTTCACGACATTCAATTAAAGGAAAAAAATCAAGAGAGTCAGAAAAGAGAATGATGTCAAATTTACCGTCCCTCCCATAGACGCCGCATTAGAAACACCCTCGCATTAGCGTTAACTAGTTTTTTGTAACTTGATGAACAGGTGATATAATACAAAGTATAGTGTTACAAATGTGCATAAATGTGTTTAATAATCTAAATATTAAAAACTTCAAAGGATTTATGACGATGATGACCGCTGATACACGTCATCACAGTCTTGTGAAAAAGGGTCCATTTTTACTCTGGCTTTGCTCCTGTAAAGTGTTAATTTTGAGCCCTGACTGATTATACTTTCATTTATAAAACGCTATAAACTGACAGTCAGACTTCAAAACATCATACAGCCGTGCCTGTAAGAATAATGCAAGAATCCAGAGGCCTCTAACGAATAAATACCTGATTTTTCAGCTTGTTTGAGCTCCATCTCAGCTGATTTTGTCTGCACTCCTTCAGTGGTCAGATTAGCAGAGCCTATTTTCCCATCACTGATCACTTCCAGGGAACCAGTATCACTAACACATAACTGCAGAAAGCAGAATAGTGTTATTTTTATGCAGTAAAAAAGTAATATATAATGCTTCAGGAAAATTCCCCACACTAAAGTCAAATGCTTTTTTTTCACTTTTCAACAGAGATGATTGCCGTTCTGTCCATCGCTTTGATTGGTGAGAGAGCGACCTCTATCTGCAGCTTTTGACATGTTAAATCAGCAGACCTTCCCTCTCTGCACTGGTCATCATGGGAACTGCATTACACAGGACAGGCAGATTCTTCAGGGTTTCGGTTAACCACTGGGGTGCCTCAGGGTTTGGTGTTTGGCCGCTCCTCTTCTCATTATACACAAAATCACTGGGACCTGTTATTGCACTGCTATGGCAACAATACACCTCTGCCTGCCTTTTAGACACATTGGCATGAAAGAAATAACATCACCTTCAACTCAGTCTTTTTAAAATGCCATCCATTTCAGCCAAGAAGTTGACGATTATTCTCAAACCACATCACAGAAATCACACAGTCTTGCAAATTACACTGTAAACATCCAGCATTTAAAGTCACTTGAGTGTTTGATTTAACATTTGAGATGTTCCTTTAAGCATTTGAGAGATATTTGAGTATTATTTTATTTTGTATTATGGCATGTATTATTGTACTGGATTATGAAAATCAGCATTCAACCACAATATTTCTTTTTGTTAGAGTTTTTGTTTCACCTCATGAGATCAAGTGGCATTGATTTGTATCGTTTTAGCATTGGATTTTCATATCATATGGCAGATTATTTCAGGTGCGACTTTGGGCATTGATTTATCATTTAATTTATGTTAGGGAAAAACCTTACATGGTACTACATTCTTAGGATGAAATGCTTATGTTGCAGATTTCCTCATTTGGAAGTTACTTCCAATGTATTTAGACTTTTTAAAATTTTATTTGAAAAATTAAAATAACTAAACTGATATGAATTCAATCTGTGTTTTCCACTCCCTGAATTTGATTTCACAATTATCTTCAGCAATCACACTGAAGATGGTAACATGTCATGGTTAAATCTTTATTTCAGATAAATACAGTTGAGGTCAAAAGTTTACATACACATTGCATAATCTGCAAAAGTTAATTATTTTACCAAAATAAGAGGGATCATACAAAATGCATGTTATTTTTTATCTAGTACTGACCTGAATAAGATATTTCACATAAAAGATGTTTAGACATTTCAGGATTTTTCTCCATATAATGGACTGATATGGTGCCCCGATTTTGAACTTCTAAAATGCAGTTTAAATGCGGCTTCAAACGAGCCGAGGAAGAAGGGAAACGATGGGTTATTTTCATTAAAAAATACACTTTAAATACTTTTTAATGTCAAACGCTCATCTTGTCTTGCTCTGCCTGAACTCTGTGTATTCTGCCTCAAGACAGTTAGGGTATGTCGAAAAACTCGTATTCGTATTTTCTCCCTCAACTTCAAAAATCATTTCAAAATCATCCTACATCGCTGCAGAAGTACCAACACAGTCTTTGCAAAGTGAACAAGCAAAGAAGATCAAACACCCTTAACAAAAAAGGTAAAACAGTGATATAGGACGATTTTGAAGTTGAGGAAGAACATGAGATAGGAGTTTATCAACATACACTGACTGTCATGGACCGCAACAAAAACAGTTCAGGCAGAGTAAGACAAGACGAGCATTTGACAGTAAAAAGTATAGAAATTGTACTATTTTTATGAATATAACATTATCTGTAAATTGTTGTTCTGGAAGTGGACTTCTTCTTTAAACTGTCCGCAGTTTTTCAGAAAAATCCTTCAGGTCCCAAAATCTTTTTAGTTTTTCAGCATTTTTGTGTATTTAAACCCTTTCCAACAATGACTTTGGATAAAAGTGTCTGCTAAATGACTAAACGTAAATGTTTCCCAGAAGACAAAATAAGTTACATTACCCTGATTTTAAATTCAAAAAATGAATTTTTAATGTTTAAACGTTTTTCCTTCTGGAGCATCAGTGAGTGTTTGAACCTTCTGTAATAGTTGCAAATGAGTCTCTCAGTTGTTCTCAGCGTGGATCTCCAAACCATACAGTCATTGTTGGAAAGGGTTCAAATACACAAAAATGCTGAAAAACCAAAGAATTTGTGGGACCTGAACAATTTTTCTAAATAACAGCAGGCAGTTTAACTGTTCAGGACAAACAAGTGTCTCATGAACAACTATCACTAAACAAAAGCAAAAACAAAAAGAACAACAAAAACAAACAAAAAAACACAGCTGTGGATCATTCAGGTAACAACACAGTACTAAGAATCGAGTGTATGTAAACTTTTGAACGGGGTCATTTTTATAAATTCAACTATTATTTTCTCTTGTGGACAAAATGTAAATGTCTTTTATGTGAAATATCTTAATATCTTATTCAGGTCAGTACTGAATAAAAAATAACATGCATTTTGTATGATCCCTCTTATTCTGGTGAAATAATTAACATTTTGCAGATTCCACTGACTTGTAAAATGTTGTAAACTGAGCAGACTAAAGCTCTTCATTCTGACACACCCAGGCAACATCACATCTGTCGGTAAGCACAGAGACGACTGCTTTTTGAAAATGAAGAATTCGAGAGCTCGCTCGTTGCCATCAAAATCAACACATACAGGGCCACACAAACACAGACACTTTGCTCACCTTCAGATTGCTTCCGGGGAGGATGGCCATTCCCTCCTTCCAGCCCAGAACATGGACAATGGTCCCTCCAACCTGAGCAGGAAGTGATGTGGCCTCCAGTTCACTGCTTTTAATCGCCTTGATTGCATTTGGAGGCAGCTCCACTTTTGGCAACGGATGAGCAGAAGCTTTGGGAAAATAAAAGCTTTTTGTCTCAAAGAGAAATTGGAGTAACTAGCGTTTTATCCACAATATTTAACACCTCTAAATGGATAAACAGAGAGGTATGTTCATTTAATTCTGTCAGTCAAAATGCAAGAAATATAAACAGACGATAAATCCTTGGACAGCAAGCCAAATTTGTTTACCTTTTTAGTTTTAAAAGAGAAAGGATGTTAAATTCAATTAAACACATCTACTAAACTTTCTTTTCAATTGCAAGCACCTGGGAAAATGATTGTGGTAGTATCCTGGGGTTTCAGCCGCTGTGTAGAACCGTCATTGGGAGCTTGAGAGACGCTGCTGTCAGATGGGACATCTGCATCATGTGGCAGGACACCCAGGTCTGCTTTGGCACTCATAGCAAGACTCTGCTCAAAACCACTAACAACAGAGAAATTGAGGACACAATGATAGCACAGAAGTCATTTCACTATTTATATGGAACATTGAGAACATGATCTATTTCTCTGGATAATTGGATATTTGAAACTTTAAAAATGAATTTACCATAGCTAAAACACTGCAATTTATAAGATATTTTAATAGGAAGACAATTAGTCATTCAGGAGGAAAGAGTAACAGGATAATAAAGAAGATGAAGCACAGTGATGCTGATGCTCAAACCATAATCTGATAGTGATGAAGCATAAAATCATTAACTGATGGAGATGCATAATCCATAAAGTTATGGTGATGATGCTCAACCCCTAAACCAATGGTGGTGATGATGATGATGATGGTGATGATTATGCATAATGCATAACTGATGGTGGTGATGATGCTGACATTGAGTGAATCTTCAGTTCCATTTCAAAAAGCATCAGTTCCATCGCTCCCAAAAATAATCTTTACTCCAGCAGTGCAAAATGGCGGAAGTCCATGTTCTTGTGCAGTAAACTGTAAAGTAGGCGAACCATTCATTATTTCATTCGGCTCTTGACTGAGAGACTGCTTTTTGAGGAACATCCGATTCCGATGCATTTGGAAGGAAAAGACATATGCGCTCTGTTAAGATGATCGATCTTAAAACATATGTTGTAATTTCAAGGCAACCTCAGCTTAATTGCTAATTATAAGGGTTATTAAATAATTTTATGAAGGAAAATACGATGAAACGCGCGTCCTCATAAGTATCCAGCGATGCATGCAAAGTCAAATCTGTTTATATCGATCGCGTATTAATGGCATGACATGAATTGTGTGTAATGTGAAGGCGATCAGATAATGAATTTATTCTCACCAGTGCTGGTCTTGCTCGGGAGGAATATGATCTGCGCATGCGCGCATCATGAGTGCACAATCCTTTGATGTTTGAAAGTGTTGCATTCTACACCAGTTCACGTGTGATAGTGTGCAGCGTGCGGCACATCTCTGCGGTTTTTTTTTTAAATGTAACATTAATTTAAAAATCTTTTTGAAATGTGTCATGTTTTTCAAAGACAAACGAAATGCTCCATATTGCTATTAATGACATTAGAGCGTGACGGTGGAGCGAAGGAGTCAATTCCAAATGAAAACAAATGAATAAATAAACTCCACTATTTTAGTTTCTTGTAAATTAAGTGGAAATGTGAAATTTAAAAATATCATTACTTTAAGTTCATTCCCGATACCTTTGAATTTATTTATCTGAACATTTATGTGGAAGTGAACCAGAAAAATGTTACGCATAAAGCTTGGGCATCCTCTAAGCCAGTATTTCTTTAATTTCTTTATTACTATATAATACAGACTTTGCTGTTCAAACATAGATAAAGTGCATTTAAAAAGCATAATAACGAGCACAATTTATGTAGTGTAAACTTTTTAAAATACTGGCTAAAACAACTAACTAAACCAGTCGTGGCAAAGCCATGAGGGCGATTATAAAGTCACGAAACATCAGTGTATCAGTAGCTTTGTGTAAATGGGTCTTGTGTTGTCAACACAAAATCATATCACATAACTCTCACCATTTACAGAGCAATACAAAGCCTAAAGTGAAACCTCCCCACAAAGAGGAAGGTTTGCAGTCTATTAACTTTGTTATTGGACTTAATATGTATTACATTTGGCTTTGAAAGCATGAGAACACACATTTTGCTTTTTAATTAAACCTCCTTAGGATTTAATGCATGAGTAAACCTCATGACAGCTTTGAAGACATTTTCACCATAAATATAACATATTTAACATTGTTAAAATTAGTGTGGCAACGTCATAAACATACAACGTTAAGGAAAGTTACTTTTAAAAGTAATCATTACAATATTGCATTATTGGTAGTTACTTTTTATAGAAAACAATACATTACGTTACTTTTGCACCACTTTCCTTATGAAAATTAACAATGATTTGACTACAAATTAAAAAAAAAAAAATAGAAAAATAAAAAATATGGTTACTACAGTTAAACCATGGTAACCACAAATTAACCATGGTCTTTGTAGTAAAACTATGGTTATACAAATGGTCATCAATGTGCAAAAATACATGGTTAGTACACTTTTACTATAATGAAACCATGGTTAATTTTCATAATGGTTTTTATCACCTAGGCTATGTCTGCTTATTTGCTTTTTAATAACAAATAATTCAAAAGTTAAATTTTTGGCAGCTGTAAAGGTCCTTTCACACCAAAAGTTCAATTAATAAGCCTCAGGCTGAAGGAAGTGCCTCTGCACCTCACTCCTGATGTCCAAAATGGGAAAACTGGCATTACTTATTTGAAAAAGTAACTTAGATATTTCATTGTAAACGTAAAAGTGCGTCACTTGACTAGTTACTTAAAAAAAGTAATCTGACTTGTAATGAGCAAAACCCAACACTGCAAATACAGCACAGCATTGCAAAGCAACCATTAACAAAATACAAGCCAGAATGCAGGGTATGTCTAGTGTTTTTATTGAGTGAAGACAGAAAATGAGAGAAGTTCTGACGGATGTTGAGTCTAGCGGAGGTCGTCACCCTCAGAAGACATTTTAACCACGTCCTCTGTATCCATGACCACTTCCTCAAGCACGTTAACTCTTTCGGCACTGACATCTAAGGTATTTTGCAACAACTCAAGACGCTCCTGAAACAACCACCACATGGATAAACACTTGTGGATGCAGCGGTTTCTTCTGCGTTCGCATTGACACTTCCAGTTGCCAGATTTGGTGTCAAACGAGACACGTGTCCTCCCAAACTGACACCATTTGTCCTCAAGGTCGGTGTACACAGAAAAGTAGATGCATCTCTCTGAAAGGTCATGCTCGCCCCAAAAAATAGGGTACACACAATCGACTCCTTCTATACATGCCCTAGAGTTCATCTCCTGGCACTCTTGTTTCTCCGAAGTGGACAGGAGGTGTTTGTCAGTCATTTCCTCCAGAGAGTTAACGCACAGCAGCGGAGGGGAAGCGTAGTGCCGCGCATGGTTAGTTCTGACGAGGTGACGGCACTCCTTACCAGGATTCCCACTCTGGGCCTGCGCTTTCATGAAATCCCAGCACTCCTCCAGTTCACACAACAGAATCTGTAAGGCGAAGGATTTACGGATGTGAATGGGCACTCTCGGCCCGTGCAGATCCTTCGGTGTGACATAGATTGCATTTTTGGCATCTATGCATAAAATGGGCTGTTGGTCTTGGCCGTGCTGTAGTCGCTCATGCCGTCTCAAATTTGATGTGGTGGTAAAGAGGATCCCACACTTTTGGCACGGTGACTTGCTGTTGCCTGGTGTCTTGTCTTCGTTTTCCGTTTGTACGCTCTCCAACAGGACTGCTGTAGGTTGTAGCTCAACTGAAAGAGGAAAACAAACTTTTAGATGAATCCCAATGTGTCTTTTCGAATCTAAAATAAGGCTGAATGATCAGCCGCTATGTGACGACATGCTTTTTTTTTTCCAGAAATAAGCACTGTAGTGATTAAATTGACTCTTGGATATATCTCCGCTATTGAAAAATCATTAAATGCCACTGCTCACCTGTGGATTTGTCTGTCATCTCAACACCTGCATTCATATGAAACAGATCAGAATTGAAGAATATTAATTAACAACAATTACCTTGGATGTGCTCAAATAAACACGTTTTGTTTATATTGCAAAATACAGACAATGCTAATAATAAATATGTACGTGTATACTGTGTAAACTTTAGACTGGTAAGCAAAACATCACACGACACTACTACTACAGCCCCATACGGATATGATATTTCATTTTCCATCAATTTACCAACTTTTCTATGACCATTCAATAAGAAATGTCTTGTAACAGACACAAACCATGGTTTGTAATATGGATTTTGTAATCCTTTGTCCTTTGCAATATTTTTAAGCACATTGGGCAATGCCAGTGGCTCCTGCCGTGGCCTCCATCAGAACAATAACAGGGGATAGAAAACTTCCCTGTCAAGAACAGACAACATCATAGTTGAAAATGAGTGTAAAAATACTATTTGTGTGCAAAATATGTGTTACTGGTCAATTACCAATGCCAGAATCTTTATAATATATAGCAAATCTGAGATGTCTCTTTTTGAGGTGATGTTTAGATGCGGTCACTGGATTTCTACAGTAGAGACAGTCAATGTCCTTCATCACGCTGAAAAGCTCCTCTTCATCAACAAACACAAACACTCGCTCTGTAAAACAGTCGTAAAATTACATGAAATACGTTTTATGAAGCCATTTACACTGCATGTGAATCACTTGTGAACTGAACGTGTAGTGAAATACATTTTGATATTTATGACCGTGTTCGCTGATGCTGTACAACACTGAAGTGATGTTAATCACAGACCTTACTTTAGCCATAATAAATCAGCGCTTTAAAACCCATAAGAAATTCCTGAGAGATCCCAAGGAACATTTATACTCACCAGTCATGACTATTCACTTCCAGAGCCTACAAATACATTTAAAAGACAAATTTAATTAAGCACCAAATACTAATTAAAAAGTGCTCTGAAAACTCCATAACAACAATATACTATTATTGTTACTATACTATACAGTCCATGCAGAAATAAATCATGAAATGCACAAAATAACAAATTGTGAAAACTTCTTGGAATGATATCTATTATTAATGCGTTATATAAATAGTACGCACAATAATTATGGCATTTTAGTTTAAACTATAGTTACCACGGTGGTTTTGGAAATCGTAATATCCTTCAAACCGTTCACTAGAACCATAATAAACGAAGACCTACTAACCTCCCACAAGCAGATGTGTGGATGTAAAACAAAACAAACTGTCTGTCAAATCTTTAAAGATGATACTACAATATTAAGCGCATTAATCAACTGCGGTCTGAAAAACATAAATATATGAGAAATAAAACAAGCGACTGAGAGCTGCTGTGCGACGCCTCTGTCTGACGCAGAATCACGTGACGGTCGCCTTTTAAAAGACGTGCTGCTGTTTTAGCATTAAATACCCCTTGCTGTACTAGCCATAATTTAGTTTTGACTAGTCAACATTCCAATTCCAGATATCTATTCTGCAATTTTGACTCGTCGCAATTGGAATTAAGATATCTACAATGTGATTATGACTAGTCACTTTATGCATTAAATATATCTACAATGTCATTTTGACCAGTCATAATATACATTTGAGATATCTACAATGCTATTATGACTGGTCATACTGTTGCATTGACACTGAAAAATATTTTCGGTTATCTACAAATGAGTTCTGACTAGTAGAAATTGTAATTAAAGATATCTATAATTGATTTTGTACTAAGCATAATTCTAATTAGAGATATCTCTAACTAAATTACAGCTGGTAAAAAATATAATTCGAGATATCTCTAACTGGTGTGTGACTAGTCATAATCAAGATATCTTTAATTCAGTTTCAATGTAGATATCTGGAATTAACAATGTGACTAGTCAACATTTCTTTATAGATATCTAAAATGTGCATGCAAAAACACCTTTGTTAAGCCCCACCTTAAATATTTTATTAACCAGTCCTACCGTGGAAACGGTTGTCTTCCGCCATTTAGTCCAAGAATTGTATAATAAAGTCCCTGCATCTTTGATTAATTTTAACCGAAGTAATTCAAAATAGAAATGTAGCTGGTGCATGTGTAAAAGTGACATAAGGTATGCAGAGAACACCTAATCTACACACAATGTAATGTACTAATCACCCTGTTGAAAAAAAAAAAAAAAACAGCATATGCTGGTAGGTCAAGGACCAGCATAAACCAGCAAAAGACCACCTTAAACCAGCATAAAAAACCTACCAGGATATGCTGTTTTTTTCAACAGGGCAATATTATCAATACATGTTAAACGTTTATTA
>JAHKKF010503324.1:0-11737 GCA_019740295.1 Labeo calbasu
TTGTTGAGCAGCAAATCAGCATATTAGAATGATTTCTGAAGGATCATGTGACACTGAAGACTGGAGTAATGATGCTGAAAATGCAGATTTGATCACAGGAATAAATGACATTTGAACATATATTGACATAGAAAACTATTGTTTTAAATTATAATATTATTTCACAATTTTTACTGTATTTTTAATTAAATAAAGGCAGCCAATTATAGCAATACACCAGTGACCGGTGACCCAGTGGAGAGGTTTTTTGTCTTGTCTTGTTGCTAGACAGTAACAGTGAATAATCGCATATCCATCACAATACTAACCTTTGACAGCGATCAGTGGACTTTTTATTGATTGCAAATTAGCAGCAATGACAAAAGAAAGACAATGAATTGACTGATTTTCCCTTCTAATTGAGCTGAAAGGTGAAAAGTCAGCTGACCTATTGACTCACAAACCCATTTCAAGGTCATTCATGAGGGATTTCCGAGCTGCGTCCTTCCTCTTCACACGTATGTTGTTGTATTGTGTAAAAGTTTGAGCTGTTATAAAGATATTTGTCCTTCATCCTGCTCAGCCTTCTGGGTAAATGACTTTAATTAGCTTCGTTCAGCCGCTTTATAAACTGGATTCATTAGTTTTATCAGCGTTATCGCTTTATTATTCCACCTGCAATTATACAGCGGGCCGCACGCCTGACCTCACCGTCCCGTCAGAGGACAAGCGGGTCATGAGGGAGAGCAGGTGTGAGTCTCGGGCTGATTTATGTGCTGTGTTTGGCGTCCCATGTGTGGAGACTTTGAAGTGTCATTAAACCTCCATTTCAGCACGGGTCAAAACCATGCTCCAGTTAGTATCAAAACTCCTAGCAGTTACATCCTTCAATGTGATTGATTGAGTTGTATTTTAAGAACGATGCTTTAAAACCTGACCACACTGGAAATATTCACTATTTGTTCAATACACCAGTAAGTGGCGACAGGTGAGTTGATCGTTGAATCACTCACAAATGATTTGTTTAAACACACTGATTCATTCAGGAACAAAGAGAGTGGCTGTTCTTATAAGTGAGTCATTGAATCGTTTATTCAACTGATTTGTTCAAAAACGATGGTTCCTTCAGGAACAAAGCAAGCGGCTGCCTTTATGAGTGAGTCTTTGAATCACTCACAAATGAATAGTTCAATCACGCTGATTCATTCAGGAACAAAGCAAGTGGCTGTCTTTATAAATGAGTCATTGAATCATTCATTCAACCGATATGTTAAAACAGTGGTTCTTTCAGGAGCAAAGCAAGTGAGTGTCTTTGTCAGTGAATCATTGAATTACTCACAAAAGATTAGTTCAGTCACGCTGATTCATTCAGGAATAAAGCAAGTGGCTGTCTTGATGAGTGACTCATTGAATTGTTCATTCAACCAATTTGTTAAAAAGACTTGTTTCTTCAGGAACAAAGCAAGTGAGTGTATGTATGAATGAATCATTGAATCACTTACAAATGAATAGTTCAATCATGCTGATTCATTCAGGAATGAAGCAAGTGATGGTCTGTATTAGTGAACCGTTGAATCATTTATGCAAATGATTTGTTTCAAAACTCTGATTCATTTAAAAAACAAAGCAAGAAACTGTCTTTATTAGTGACTCATTGAATTATTTACAAATGATCCATTCAAACATGCTGATTCATTTAAGAATGCAGCAAGTAGCTGTCTGTATGAGTGAGTCACTGAATCATTCATGCAGTTGTTTTTGTTCAGAAACCAAACAAATGAATAATTCTGAAACTGTTAATTTATGAAACTGACATTGATATGTATGTGTATTTTTTAATATAGCATACCTGTAATTCAGATAACTTCTGATAAATGCATATGTGAAATTCACAGTATATAAAATCACTGTCTACAGTTTACACTGCGTAAGTAGCATCTGCCATCCTATACACTTACTGTAGTGTATCCTGTCTACTTCAGTCTGATTTCAGCTGCTCGGTGTACATGTTCAGCGGTCCAGAAGAGAGAGATTGCATCATTTGTAGTGCTGTCGACAGCGGGATCTTTGACCAGCCAACAGAAGTGTGTCTAATCGTAGCTCGAGAGTTTCTGAAAGCGTTTCCCTTTTTCACAGTCACAGGAAATCCAGCACTAAGTGGCATTTTAGATCCGATCTGAGCACAATCACCCAGAGCGGTGAAAGACAGAGAGATGGATGCTGAATAGCAGCTTCAGGCTAATAGACGCTCGACCAGATGAGCGGCAGAGCCAGAATCTCAGACGTGCAGATGTGCACCAACTGAGAGTCTGTATTATTATATCTGAAAATAAATAGCCATTAGGCTTAATAGCTTGGGTTATGTTATTAATCTTATAGTTCTGAGCCAACTGAGACTGTTCCCTACATAGTTTAGAGGAAGGGACTGCAAAATAAATCAGTGTGCTATGTTTTCTGCAGTGCAGAAAATGTGGATGAAATCATGGAAATGGAATTTACAGTATAATGCAAAATTTGGCACATTTTTGATTGCCAACATGTTATGAAATGAAGTTGTTAAAGTTTTTTGAATTCAGTGGATTTAGACATTCTTATGCTTTTTAATTATTAAAATTTAATTAAACCATTACATTGAAAAAAGATTTGATAGGGCTCTAACAATCTAATTTATCTTCAACTTCTAATGAATAATTGTTAAATTGTATACATTATATTATTTTGATTAATTAGACATGTTTTTTTGATTATTAGTCCAGAAAACTTTAATGAAGATAAAAAAAAATAAAGAAATCCAGAAAAATGTAAACAACTTCCAATGGCATCTAAAACTAATTTTATCATTATTATAATTAATGAAGGGGTCCTTGAAGATTGTTCTTCACTGTAAAGACCCAAAAAGTTTAGTTTCCTTGATTTACAGCGTCATGAGAGATTTTTGTACCTGGAATTGCAAATTAATCAACTGAATTGAGGAAACTGAATTTATATATATATACACACACATACAAATAAGTTGAATGAATAATTCAATGACTCATGCAAGACGCTATACATACACTATACATATGATGTGCCCTAACAGGAAGACAGCAGAATGAAAGACACTATGTTTGTGTTCACAGCATGAGTCTTGATGCTTGTTCTTGCCTTGTATTTTGGGATTTGTAAATGTCAGGGGTAATTTTGGGTATTGTGAGTGACCTTTTACCAAATTGGATGTTCTGCAAAATGATCCAGGCATTCAGACGTGCAATGTCTTCGTCAAGTGATCTGACATGATCTTATCTTGGGCAAGACGATAAATTTGGAGTCTTCTGAGAGCCGGATGTGCGGCCCTGAGCTAAAAGTGTGTGTGGCGTCCCGGGTCGGTAAGCGCGCGTTCCGGCCGCCGGCTGTGAGGAAATGTTCCCACGCTGCCTATAAGACTTTCACATCAGCTGTCTCGCTGCTTCTTAAAGAACGCATGTGATGCTGCTGAATATTCCCTGACGTGAGGCGCTTTATGGATATGCATGAGAATAAAGACAGTTGGACATGCTCATATTCATGCATATTTAAATATGACGCTGACACTGTAAACACACTTTTACGTAGGTCAGTTTTGCTTGCAGCTGCTGAATCAAGCGGCAATTCATTTTAGACGCTTAAAACAACCAGTTTTTGCAGCTTTGTTCACTAGCTATTCTTTGGAATGATTCCATAAAAGAACTGCTTATTTGTTTATGAATCAGTCTGCACTAATTAAGAGTTTTTGATGTTTTCTCATCAAGGCAGCATTTATTTGATGAAAAGGAAAGTAAAATAGTAATTTTGTGCAGTAATATTCTAGCAAATCAGCATCAATTAGAATGATTTCTTAAGGATCATGTGACACTAAAGACTGGATTAATGATGCTGAAAATTCAGCTTTGATCACAGGAATAAATTACATTTTACAGTATATTCAAACAGAAATTAGTTATATTAATTTGTAATAATATTTCATAATTTTACAGTTTTTACTGTATTTCAACATATGTATATTACTGTATATCAAATAAATGCAGCCTTGGTGAGCAGAAGAGATTTTTTCAAAAACATTAAAAATCACAACTATTCCAAACTTTTGACCGATAGTATATATTTTAGATTTGTAAGTTTACAGTCTGAATTGAGTGTAAAGAAAGAACATACAAGAAAATACAATATAATGAAAGAAAGAAACAAACAAGCAAACAAAGAAAGATGATTCATAAACAAATGATTCTTACAAGTGGTTCTTTTAAGGAATCATTCAAATAGACTAACTGAATTATTCAGTGCGGCTAGTGAATGAATCTACAAGAACGGATTGCTGTGGTCTGGATAAGGCTTAAAATTGTTTGTCATGTGATTCAGCCTTAAAATTGGGCCAGAATAAGGATGTTTTGGATCTTTAGTGCACCGTTTTGATCTTAAAACGCATCGCGTCATCATGCTGTAATGGCTGTTGAAGAAAAAAGTATAACTCAGTTTTGCTCTCTGTCAAAATGAGAGAGAGTGTTTTATAAGAGCCAGACTGAGACTGAAATTTTCATGAAGCTTCTTAAATACTTTAGCTGGATGTTGGAGGTGAGAGAAGCAAGACTCAAAGAAAGAAACACAGCAGGCTTTTTTTTCATTTTCAGACCGCAAATGTGTGTTCGTCGTTTCCGGCAGAATTCTCGAGCAGACGTCTGCGAGATCTTTACACGAGAACGGCCGCATCCATCACGCTCGCCGCTGTCTGCTTTCTGACACCGCGTGAAAACAAAAAGAGCCGTCGAACGTGCAGTTCACTGACCCGATTCTGCAGCTAGAAGTGAAGTGGCTTTAGACAGAAACAGTGGAGAGATGATTCTTTTATCTGCGGTCGGCATTAAAGCGGACTGATGTATCGCCAGGCCGGTATTTGCCCATTTTGAGATTATCAGCATTGGTTTTGCCCATTTGGACGATTAACAGAAGCGTTTTTTGTGTCACATCCAAAGTCTACCAAGAGCTTTGTCAGTGGATAATCCACAATTTGCATGAATAAAATTAAGCCTGTTTTAAGATTGTGTGCCTTTTGAGAAAAATTGCCATCATTTTCTTTTTGTGCAAAATATAATTTCATTTAATTTTGAAATATGGTGCAGACATGTAAAACGAATTAGTGTAGGGTTTACTTTGAAACAATTTTCACTGTCAAGAAATGACAAGTAACACACTGAATTAAATGACAAAGTAGAAGAAATAAATATTTAAAAAATATTTTGATTAATATTTATTATGTGCATTTAGGTGTTAAACATACAGCATTTTTATTTTATTTTATTTTATTTTTACTGCGTGTGGTTCATTTTTATTTCAGATTGTGCAAATCATTAATGGCAGTGGATTTCTAGTTCCAAGCGTACAATGGAAGAGTAAATTAAGTGTTGTTTTATGTGTTTTTGAACAGAACTGAAAAATTATGAATGTTTCATGTTCTGGTTGTTCAGAAGATGTGATTTTGAGTCTTTGAGGTTAAGGACGTTTATTGAAAATTAATGTTAAATGTGGCAGCAGACAAATAGAGTGATGTCACTGTCAGATGATGGATAGCACACTGATCAGGACGGGTCGCACATCCGATGAGGTCAGACTCAGAGGTGCGTCACTCATTGACATGCCATTTGTAAAGGCGGTTATGAAGAATTGCGCGTCCGTCTTTAACACACACACATTTATCAGTTCTGAAGGGTTTTTGATGAGGAGAAAATGGTACCAGTGAAAATAGCATCACCGACGGCCTCAACAGCGCGAGAGTCAGAAAATAACATCAGGTCAAGAAAATACAGTCAGATATAGAGGCATCACAGTAGCTTCTGAACAGTCTTTATAGATCTAGTTTTAAATGATTACAAATTTGGCATCATATTTATTTTATTTTGTTTTTTTAATGGCTGTACATAAAATGGATCTAATTTTAATTGACCACAAATACATCCCTTTTTATCCTAATTTTTGCATTTTGTCCATCATATTTTATATATGAATGTATGTATAGTTGGTATGTATAATTGGGTCCTCACGGAGGTCAGTATGTGTCTGTGTTTTGTTACTGCCATCGTCTCCTCCACTGATGGCATCTTAACGGGCAGCATTTTCAGCTCTGCCATACGGAGGAGCCGTGCCTGAGGAGGACGCCATCTGCCCGGCCTCCTCTCTCGCTGTCATTAACACCTTCTTTTTATAGCGGAGAGAATCGGGGGCGGACGAGTTTAATGCTCTGAAACCGCTGTTGCACGACGTTTCTCTGTGCAAACACAGTGATGCAGTCACACGCTTCCAGCTTCTGTTTGTTCCTCGATGCCATTTCCAGAATCAGTCCGTGAGTGTATCTCCTTATGCTGCTACTGTGACTGCTTCCTTCCTTTGTGTTTTGTGAAGTGAATCAAACATCACTATTGCTAGTACTCACAATTAGTTAGTGTTGGTGACATGATCAAACTCCTAACACAAGCATTGTGTGATCAGACATCGTTTTCACCTAGTGGAAGATACAGACAGACAGAACCCCTAACAGCTGCATAGCAACACCCTAGAAACTGAATAGCAACTGCATAGCAACCACAAAGCAACACCTGCAAGCAGGGAAAATCTCTTAGAACCAATGACAACTGCAAAGCAACACCCTAGCAACCACATAGCAACTACATAGCAACACCCCCAAACAGAGAGAATGGCAGTGTGCCAAAAAAACTTTCAGAACCCCTAGCAGCTGCATAGAAACACCCTAACAACAAACACTAGCAGGAAGAATGGCTGCGTGCCAAAAAACTCTCAGAACCATTATCAGTTGCATAGCAACACCCTAGCAACTGCATAGCAACACCTACTAGAAGGGAGAATGGCAGCATTCCAAAAAACTCTTAGAACCCTTAACAACTGCCTAGCAACCACATAGCAACACCTTAGCAGGAGTAAGCCAACATGCCAAAAACTCTCACAACCCCTAACAGCTGTATAGCAACACCCTAGCAACCACATAGCAACACCCTAGCAGGAGTAAGCCAACATGCCAAAAAAAAAACTCTCAGAAACCATAACAACTGCATAGCAACCGCATAGTAACACCCTAGTAGGAGTATGCCAAAACAATTCTCAGAACCCCTAACAGCTGCAGAACAACACCCTAGCAGGAGTATAGCAGCATGCCAAACCAATTCTCAGAATCCTTGACAGCTGCATAGCAACACCCTGGCAACACCCTAGCGGAGTATGGCAGCATGCCAAAAAAAAAAACTCTCAGAACCCCTAATAGCTGCAGAGCAACACCCTAGCAACCACATAGCAACACCCTTGTAGGAGTATGCCAAAACAATTCTCAGAACCCCTAACAGCTGCATAGTAACACCCTAGCGACCACATAGCAACACCCTAGTAGGAGTATAGCAGCATGCAAAATAAAAAAAAAATTCTCATAATCCCTGCATATCAGCACCCACTACCAAGAAAAATGTCAGTATGCCAAAAAAATGCTCTCAGAAACCCTAACAACTACATAGCAACACCCTAGCAACTATAAGGCAGTGCTCTGGCATCATGGTGTTAAGTTTTGCATTAAACAGCTCAATTACACTGATACTTTAATTAGGTTTTATCAAGGAGTCTGATTAGCTGTGCTGTCGCTTGTGAACGCAGGACAGTGCTGGGAGGACGGTGTGTGTCAGGCTTTATTAGGGTGATGGGGAGAGCCCAGAAAACACACCTCTGAGAGAGGAACAAACTGCTGGCAGATGGCATGAGGGTCAGTGTACGAGTCCAGCGATCGTTTGTTTTCTCAGCACGTAGAACCGTGACCAATCCTATTAATGCATGTGAGATAAGACAGTATGGATAACCACAACACACACTTCAGCACAGTTAACACTCATATCTCAGATAACACACTCCTTGGGTTTGCACGCACCACAAGGTTACTTTGGTTATATCATACATATATCATACAGTTTTGCGCCACAGTTCGATTTGTTTTTTCGAGTTAGTTTTTGCCTAAATGCCTCTTCATATGTGAATGATAACTGTTATGTTTAAATGCATTTAATTGTCTGTTCAGAACAAAGCATTTTTGCAGTTGAGTCTCAGTAAATAATTTGAATGGTTTACAAAAAGAAATATTCATGATGTATATGAACGTCAGAGGCTGAAGGGAGAGATTACATTGCTTGAGGAGAATATCGCTAAACAGATGGCAGAATCAGTGATAAATAAACACGCTCTTTATGCCGCGATGCACACACACCTGTCTGCACACACACACTCAATCAGAAAATAGCAGATGCTTTATGCTGGTGTTCAGAATCTCGGCTGTTTTCCCACACGAGTAGCAGCACTGATTCCCATTTCAGTTCTGATTCACAAGCTCTCAATTTGGAAGATGGAAATGTTTTGAAAACAATTAGGAAAAAGTTCATGATAGCATGCCAACCAAGTACGCAAAATCCCTAACAACTACATTGCAACAGCCTAGCAACTGTATAGCAACACCCTAGCAGGAGAATCGCAGCATGCCGAAAAGTTCTCCTGTATAGCAGCTGCATAGCAACACCCTGGCAACCAAATTGTAACTGCATATCAACACACTAACAGGTTAGAGTTCTCAGAACCCCTAACAACTGCATGGCAACACCCTAGTAACTGCATAACAACATTCTAGCTGAAGTATGGCAGCATGCCCAAATAAAATTACAAAACCCTTACCAGCTGCATAGCAACAGCCTAGCAACTGGATATAAAAACACTAGCAGGAGAATGGCAGCGTGCCAAAAAGTTCTCCTGCATAGCAGCTGCATAGCAACACCCTGGCAACCAAATAGTAACTGCATATCAGCACTCTTAACAGGTTAGAGTTCTTAGAACCCCCAACAACTGCATGGCAACACCCTAGTAACCGGATCGGAAAGCCCTAGAAGGAGAATGGAAGCAATTCCAAAAAGCATAACAACTGCATAGTAACACCATAGCAACCACATAGCAGCAGCTCCCCCAAGCAGGGAGAATGTCAGCATCCCAAAAAGTTCTCAGAACCCTTACCTACTGCATAGCAACACCCTAGCAACCACATAACAATGCACTAGTAGGAAACTGGTACAAAAATGACACACTTTGTAGTTTAACAGAGATTTGTTTATTTTTCCCCAGTGCTAGTGCAGAGAAAGAGCCTTAAATGAGGGATGAGATGAGTGTGAGGTGTTTCTGTGTGTGTGTGTGGTCTGTGGATGACCTGTTTTCTGGTATGTCTGTCAGGTCTAAGTCATCTGTCACTGACAGCCTGCGAGACTATTTCCATCCGCACGGATCTATCGCAGTTCCAGCGCTCAGGCACACGGGTGACTTTCAGTCTGACTGCGTGTCAAACCAACTGAGGCCTTTCTGCCTGTATTTGCATTTGTTCATTTGGGGATAAAACACCTGTAAACACTGCTCTCGAGGGTCTCAGGGGCTGCAAATTACAGAGCAAATATTTAACTCTCTGGAGGAGGTTGCTCAGACTTATTAGAGTTCTCAGTTATGCTTTATTTATGTATCCAGCTCAGTTTCACTGTCGTCTCAGATGTTTTTCCGAAATTCCTGAAATAGTCTAAAAGAGTCAATACCTGACATCCAGTCGGGTTATAAAATGAATGTTGAGCAGCTCAGATCATTTGAGTTCATATTAGGATCTCAGAGACTTAATAAATCTGAGCACAGTCTGAGACGTCCGTATCTAGCAATGCCCTTGTAGGAGTATGACAGTATGCCAAGAGGTTCTCAGAACTCTTAACAACTGCAAAGCAACATCCAAGAAACCACACAGTAACTTCCAATAGCAGGGGGAATGACAGCATTTCAAAAAGTTCTTATTATCCCTTAACAACTGCATAGCAACACTTTAGCGCCCATATTAGCAACATCCTAGCAGGAAAATGGCAGCATGCCAGTAAGCTGTCAGAACCCTTAACAACTACATAGCAATGTCCCCTAGCAGGAAGTATGCCAGCATGCCAAAAAGCCTAGCAAGACCCTAGCAACCACATAGCATCTGCATAGCAACACCCTAGCAGGAAAATGGCAACATGCATAAAAGAAATCTCAGGACCCCTGACAGTTGCCAAGCAACACCCCAGCAATGGCATAGCAACTGCATAGCATACTCCTGGTATGACAACATGCCAAGAACTTCTTAGAACCCCTGACAGCTGCCTAGCAACACCCTAGCAACCACATAGCAACTGCATAGCAACACCCTAGCAGGAAAAGGGCAACATGCCAAAAAGACTTCTCAGAACCACTGACAGCTGCCTAGCAAGACCCTAGAAACGGCATAGCAACTGCATAGCATACTCCTGATATGACAGCATGCCAAAAAAGTTCTCACAACCCCTAACAACTGCATAACAACACCCCAGCAACAACATCCCCAAGAAGGGAGAATGGCAGCATGCCAAAAATTAATAAATGCACAGCAACCACATAGCAACACCCTAGCAACCACATAGTAACTGTATAGTAACACCCTAGCAACCACATAGCAACTGCATAGCAACACCCTAGCAGGGAAATGGCAGCATGCCAAAAAGAAATCTTAGAACCCCTGACAGCTGCCTAGCAACACCCTAACAACCACATAGCAACGCCATAGCAGGAAAATGATAGCATGCCAAAAAGCTCTCACAACCGTAACAACTGCATAGCAACACCTTAGCAACCTCATAGCAATGCCCCCAAGCAGGGAAATGGCAGGCTGTCAAAAAGCTCTTAGACCCCTTAACAACTGCAATAGCAACCACATAGCAACAGCATAGCAACACCCTAGCCGGAAAATGGTAACATGCCAGAAAAAATCTCAGAATGTCTGGCAGTTGCCTAGCAACACCCTAGTAACCACATAGCAACACCCTAATGGCATCAGGACAAGAATGATTCAGAACTTCAGTCTGAGTATCTGAGCTCATTATCTGAGCATTCATATTAAATTTGTTTTCAATAATGTCAAAACAATGAGCACCAAAATCTCCATGAAGTGAATCGTCTGAAGGCCTGTGTGACATTCAGATGCCTAAAACTCATTCTGCAGACTGATGATGCTTTAAACTCCATTTGACTAGAATCCATCAGATTCAGCCGCGTCCTTCACGCACACACACGCGCGCACACATTCCTCAGAGCGCTATGGCAACCAGGGGAAGCCTGAGAGCAAAAGTATGTGCGTACGGGTTGAGTTTAGTTCTGGGGTTACAGTCTTTTCAAAGCAGCCCATGGAATGAAGAATGAACTAGCAGCGTCTCAAGGCTTCACTATTGTACTTAGTAAGGCAAGTGGCCTGGTTACTATGGAGATATGAAGATTAAAAAGGGATGGAAGCGATGGAGCACCTGTTAGTGAAGCTCAAATGAGAAAACCTCAATAAACCGCCGACTCCAGATAGAGTTTCTCCAGATGTTTCGATTAGATGTAATGATAGAACCGGAGAGTTTTTCCTGACGCTGTTCTCTTCTGTATTTCTCTCATATATGTCTGATGATAATTGTTTTTGAATTGATTGGCTGCTGCACTGTCATCGTCTCACATATAATGAGAAAGTCAAGTTCGCACTTGTTGTGGAAGGTCAGACTGGTCCTGAATCAGCTGTTAGGATCACATCTCACTGCTGTCATTAAGATCCAACAGATACAAGCTCAATCACCATTATTATTTATTCATACGCTGGACACTATATGAATATTTGCAATCATTTATTTGGAAGTCTTTTAAA
>JAHKKF010503326.1:0-10383 GCA_019740295.1 Labeo calbasu
TATATACATTTGCAAGAAACAAATGAAAAAATAAGGAAAGTAAAGAAATAAACAAAAAATGCATATACAAATATATTATGATGAATATTCTACATTATGGTTTTGTAATGCAGAATTGCTTTATTTCTGTAATGAGAATCACCACTGAGAATAATAGTAACTAGTGCTAATTTTGTCAGCCATTTTTGAATTTAGTATTAGTCCTGTATCTAATGTACTTTTTAGTTATCAAATTTAGTCAACAATATCCTGTTTTAGTTTAGTCAAGTTTTAGTTAACTAAATGTCTGAGCATTTTAGTCTAGTTTTACTAGGACATCTTAGTCATATATGTGACCCTGGACCACAAAACCAGTCATAAGTAGCACCGGTATATTTATAGTAATAGCCAACAATACACTGTGTGGGTCAAAATTATTGTTTTATGGCAAAAATCATTAAGAAAAGATCATGTTCCTTGAAGACATTTCGTAAATGTCCTACCGTAAATATATCAAAACTTAATTTTTGATTAGTAATATGCATTGCAAAGAACTTCATTTGGACAACTTTAAAAGGTGATTTTCTCAATATTTCCCTCAAGATTCCAGAATTCAAATAGTTTCATTTCAGCCAAATATTGTCCTATCATAGCAAATCATACATCAATAGTATTATACAATAGTTGGGTTACTTTAACACTGTTTTGTTGTGAAAACTTTGCAACCCTGTGTATAAATTTCAATTTAAAAAAAAATTACCCTTATGACTGTTTTTTTGGTTCTGGGTCACATATAAACACGCACTCTCTCAGTCTGGTAAAACAACAGTGAAATTCCTAATAGTAATTCACATAGTTCCAAACTGCAATGATGTTTCTCTTTTAAAACAACATCGGTTGTTTTAGCAACCACAATCGCAAACAAAATAGTTGTATAATTTTAATAATATTCAGTCTCTTTTTTCCCACAAAAGTAAAAATAACATTTTGGTAAAGTTTTTAGGTTTTAAAAGTATTTTTAAAATACATTTTAGTCTCGTCTTTTATAGTCAACGATACTGTACCCTTTGACGCTTTGATTTGGGCATTTGAACTTGATATCTGGCAACCGCACACATGAAATCTCTTGTAGTAGAGGCTACATGCAAGTCTACAATAATATTCGGTCTCCTTTTTTCTACAAAAATAAAGAGAGATTTTGGCAACGTTTTTCGTTTTAAAGTGTTTTTTAAAATTCATTTTAGTCTCGTCTTTTATCGTCAACGATATTGCACGCTTTGACTTGGGGATTTAAACTCTTGATATCTGGCAACCGCAGACATGAAAGTTCTCTTAGTAGAGGCATGTACTGCTGTCTGCAATAAAATCCTGTCTCCTTTTCTGACGAAAATAAGAGATTTTGGAAAAGTTTTTAGTTTTTAAAGTATTTTTTAAAATGCATTTTAGGCTCGTCTTTTATCATCAATGACACTGCACGCTTTGACGCTTTGATTTGGGGATTTGAACTCTTGATATCTGGCAACCGCACATGAAAGATCTAGTAGTAAAGGCATGTACAGCAGTCTGCAACAATATTCTGGCTCTTTTTTTGACAAAAACAAAAACATTTTGGTAAAGTTTTCAGTTTTAAAAGTATTTTTAAAATACATTTTAGTCTCGTCTTTTATAGTCTACGATACTGCACGCTTTGATTTGGGGATTTGAACTCTTGATATTTGGCAACCGCACACATGAAAGCTCTCATACTTTTGACAAAAAACAAGACATTTTGGAAAAGTTTTTAAAGTATTTTTTAAAATGCATTTTAGTCTCATCTTTTATCATGAACGATATTGCATATAGTCACAGTTATCGTTTATTGACATCACTGTCATCTCGTCATCGCCTTGTTTTAGTCATCAGGAAGAAGCTTGTCAATGAACACTTTCATCATAGTTTTCGCTGACGAAATGAACATTAATGGGAACTAAAAAAAAAAGTCTAAAAGTAAAACGTGAAAACATGGTCACAAAGCAGCAATTTTCTCTATGTACATTCTTTCACAAGCATTCTTTGCTGAGAAACTTTCAGTTAAAGCCCAGATCTTACTAGGCCACAACACCCCCAATTACAGAAGAAAAACTTTAGATAAAAAGTCTAAAATTCCAATGCAAAACTTTCAAAGCAATCCAACTGCAAAAAGTACCTAAATCACCCATGACAATGACTCATCATGGTCAAATAAAGTTTTTCATTCATCTGAATAAATGAAGCAAGGACAGCATGGTGAGAAGAGAATGCTACAAGATAATTATCATCAAAATTCAAACCAGAACCTCTGGCATGTGTGAAAAAAAAATATTTCTTATAAGGGGGAAAAAAACCCTGCTGTTTTTTTACTTTTACTTGGCTTGCACAAGACTTATGAACACGTACTGTACTGTGGCTGTGCTAAAGCAAGACTCATGACCCAGTCTAGTCGTCCCACACTTCCACCCACCCTTGCAGCCAACAGCTCCTCTAATGAGGGCCTTTCCTCTGAGAAACCACAAACAACATCCATCGCAAAAGAAAAAAAATAACAACAACAACAAATGCCTGGCTAAGGCTATATAATTGGCTGCCATAGAGCAGGGAAGTTTACTGGGAAAGGAGACCAACCATGACGCTGACCAGATGCATTTCTTACTCTTCTTTTTAGCTGCTTCATCTCTTAAAGAAATAGTACACCCAAAAATAAAAACTGTGTCACTATTTACTCACCCTCATGCTGTTCTAAAACAGCATGCTATTTTTTCTGTGAAACAAACTGAGGAATTTAAAAACAGCGCTTGCAGTTCATAGTGACTGTGGCTGGTTATCCATTTAATCTCAAATATTAAATGAGATTTAGAATGAGTAGCTTCATAAAATTCAGGTTGAACCACTGACGTCACCTTACTAATTTTCCAGGCCTTGAAAGCGGTAGTTGTGTTGCTGTCTGTGCAGAGTTAGAAAGCTTTTGGATTTCATCAAAAATATCTTAATTTGTGTTCTGAAGATGAACGAAGATCTTACGGGTTTGGAGCGAAGACCCGGATATTTCTACGTGGGATTTATTCGCTTAGAATAACCAACAATTTCATGCAGTGAACCTCAGCATTAGCAAACATCTTGTGGTGCACCCAATCCACCCCTCCATATCTCCAGTGCCTAGTCTATATTCCTGACTGACAGGTCCAGCTGAGTTTCTTAACAGCCCTGTAGGTTCAGTAGTTCGCCTTGGCTGGATCGCAGTTCCTCAGCAGGCATTTTCAATTTGAGTTATCAGATCCACCGCACTCCTCGTTTGGGAACGGGGCAGGATGGCCGCGGGGCCGTGGCTGTCTCACAGGTCCGTGTGTTGGAGAGGCGAACGACAGAGGGATCCTGAACCGCTCGAAGCTCGTGAGGCGGGTGGGGATTAAACGCCGGCCTTGTCATGCTCCAGGAGTCGGGGGTCTGGAGGCTGCCGTACCCCCAGGGATTAAAACCAGGATTAAAACATCAGCTCCACGCAGGTAGAAAAGCAAAAAATGCTTGCTAAAGCTCTTCGGAATATAACTGCCAACAAGTGGATTGGATGAACAGAACAAGCTGTTCGTAAGCTAGCGCGGAAACTATGAAAGAAGGGATTAGCAATTTGTAATCTTTCAAATTTGAACTCAACTCGAAAATCAAAACTGATCCAATTTTTCTTTTTTTCTTAACTCACTTCCCTGGTCTTTTTATGTATAATTCATCATTGCATCATTTCACTTGATTTATTAATTATAATTTAGTAGCATGACAGCTATCACAGCTACATCTGAAGTCAAAAGTTTACATACACCTTGAAGAATCTGCAAAATGTAATTATTTACCCAAAATAAGAGGGATCATACAAAGGTCATGTTATTTTTTTATATAGTACTGACCTGAATAAGATATTTCACAAAAAAGATGTTTACATATAGTCCACAGGAAAAAATAATAGTTGAATTTATAAAAATGACTCTGTTCAAAAGTTTACATACACTTAATTCTTAATAATGTGTTGTTATCTGAATGATTCACAGCTGCGTTTTTTGTTTTGGTTTTTTTAAGTGATAGTTGTTCATGAGTTCCTCACTTGTCCTGAACAGTTAAACTGCCCGCTGTTCTTCAAAAAACTCCTTCAGGTCCCACAAATTCTTTAGTTTTTTTTTTTTTTAGCATTTTTGTGTTTTTGAACCCTTTCCAACAATGACTATGATTTTGATATCCATCTTTTCACACTGAGGACAACTGAATGACTCATATGCAACTATTACAGAAGGTTCAAACGCTCACAAAATGCTGACAAACCAAATAATTTGTGGGACCTGAAGGATTTTTCTGAAGAACAGCAGACAGTTTAACTGCTCAGGAAAAACAAGGGACTCATGAACTACACAGAAAAACACATCTGTGGATCATTCAGGCAACAACTCAGTGTTAAGAATCAAGTGTATGTAAACTTTTAAATGGGGTAATTTTTATAAATTCAACTATTATTTTCTCTTATGGATGTAAACATATTCTATGTGAAGTGTCTTATTTAGGTCAGTACTAAATAAAAATAACATCCATTTTGTATAATCCCTCTTATTTTGGTAAAATAATTAACATTTTGTAGATTCTGCAAGGTGTATGTAAACTTTTGATTTCAACTGTATATTTATGGCAAAAACCAAGTGAAAAATAGTAAAGTAATAAATAAAGTAAAAATAGTAACAAGTCATAAATAAACTACAGTGGAGATCAACATTTGAGAACAACCTATAATTTTCTAAATTTCAAGGTCACTGCTTAGTCCTATCTGAAGTTATCCTAACAGGAGTAGAGGGGCAGTTGTTTAAGCAAATTTCATAAATTAACTATTCAGAAGCACAAAAAAATTAAATAAGATTTCTGATTAGAAAATTAGAGAACACTTACAGATACGTTCAAGTTATTGGTGCTAATCTGGCACATGGTGCTAATATCCTTAATTATATGATAAACCCTATTTAACTGGCAGCATTATTCTAAGTGTTTGCAAGGTGGCAGGCCGCTCTAAGGTGACTGAAACCCTGCAACAGGAGGTTATCCAGATGTCGGCCAAAGGGACAACCTTTTTAGCCACTGCAAGAGAAGTTGTTCCAAATCCATCATTTCTTGAACATTGCAGGTTTACAATGACACTCATGTCATTCAGGTGCCCCAAAAAGGCTGGTTGTCCACGTAAGACAAATGCCAAGAAGACAGGATAATGCAGAAACTCTCAATGGGGAATCGGTTCAACACAGCAGCTGGAATTGCTTGCCAGTTTAGCACTGAATAGGGTAAGGATCTGTCTCCGCATGTTTAAAAGAAGTTTTTTAAAGTCTGTCTTTTCATAAAAGTCAACTGAATAATAAACAGACGTCTATCAAAGTATGCTTTAGAGATATTAAACTCTGGCATAAAGGGACATAAAGAAGGATCTTAACGCATGAATTCGGGTCCAGCTATTCTCAAAACAGACCTAATATTTTCCACTAACCACTGGACTCATTTGATTTGGTTATTTTTTAAAAACAAAAAGGAGCACTTCTGAATCTTTCACCAAAAAATCTGCAACAACTTTCCATTGGACTTTAAATCTCCTTATGTTTCAACCTTTCAATTCCAGCCATCTGGCTCTATTCTGTCATGAAACGCCCACTTTTTTCCATCTCATTTCACTCAAAAAAACATCTCATTACAAAAGTAAAAAGGGGTGCGAACACCATTTCATGTCGACTTTAAAGAGACGCTTCAGTCTGCTTTCGACTCGGCTGTTTTAGTAAAAGAACAAGGTCATACACTACCAGCAAAGACACAAAAACTCAAGTAGTCATGTACAGATGTTCTTCTGTGCTCTGATTGGCAGATGAGACGTCCCCAGGGGGAGGCTCATTACCCAGGTGCCAACATCGTTTGTATAACCTCAAAGCACTCGCCTTTTTGCCATCATTGCACCTACGACTGGCACTCGCCGACAGCTGGTACAAAACCTGTGAGACTCAAGAGGGACAGGAGAGGAAACAAGCTAACACAAACACTTACACACGTAAATCACGCACACTCGATCTGACGATCTGAGCTCAATGGCGTGTTGCCGCGCTACACGATACGTCGCACACTGGGACGGCCTTGTGAGATTATCGTTTCAAATCCCTCTTTAAATCTAGCACAAAGCATGCTGGGAGAGAATTAGTCACAAGCCATCTGCAGGTTTAACGGTCAAAAGTGTTATTTTTGCATTGTCAAACATAAATGTATTTTTAAGAGTCGTCTGGTGAATTCAGGATTGAAATGTTTTGAATGATTGCCCTCCTTTCTAAAAATTAGCTAACACACAAAAGTACCCACAGTGCTTTGTTCTGTGGGGAGTTTGGATGAACAGCCAGACTTACCAGAAGTGTTTCAAAAGGAAAATAGCTTTCAGAAATATCCATAGAGCAAGTTATTTGTATGTACAACCCATTCAAAACAGACCAACCACTCGCTCTGGGCTTGATCAAATATACGATATATACGTGCATTAACTATAAAGACATCCACCAATCAAACACTCCTGTTATCATGGAAACGGGATTCATTCAAACTAAAAAACTGCTGGATTCTATTTAAATCTGCTAGCTAACCATTCACTAGCTAACAGCTCTCTAGAAAATTACAAAGCAATGATAGATAGTAGGGATGTACAGAAATTTCAGATGTGAAAAAAATTCAGCCAAAATTTGTAAATTTAAATGGCAACTGTTAATATATTGATACATATATTAAAAAGCCTACTGCATACTGTGTTTTAAGAAATTGCAAAGTAGGAAACCACGATATTTGATTTTTGCCGACACCCAATATGTCTATATTTTTCAACTCATTTCAGCCGACAGCCGATGCCTAAACATTTCCTTTTGTTTGGAAACAACAACAAGTCTCTCCTGTGTGGAAATTATAAGCAAAATATTAAATATTTTGGTTAGTTTTTAACAAGAACTTGTTTGTTAAATAAATAAACAATAATGAAGTTCCTTTATAATATTATTACTGCTTTGAAAAATAACTATAAATACACTATTTCAATTGCTGATTTTTTTTTTCTTCAGAAAAATGCAGTGGTAACCTTAACATTTTATTTTAAGATTTAACATTTGTAGATGGTCAAACGTAAGACACATCGGCATAATTTTTCTTATCGGGGCAATGCCAATATTTACATTTAAAGCCGATTCCGATATCGGTCTGATAATATTGTGCATCCCTATTGCAAAGTACATTAATAACGAGCATCTACCCTTGGTAATGCAAGGCTGTAGTGGTTTACATTTTCTGTGCCTTCCAAAGTAACTGAGCAGTCCAATATTTTAGGTTTTTTTGGAGCATAGATGTCATGGTATTAAAACCACCTGAAAAATACAAATATTATTAAAAATATAAAGGATTTAAAAATTAGATGACAGATTACACAATTTAAATATTTGAGGTCAGTTTTTAAAAGACGTCTCTTAGCTGGATTTATCTGATCAAAAATACAGTATTGGTAAATACTAATTTTAAATAACTGTTTTCTATTTTATGATTTTTTATTTGAATACTATTTTAATATATGTTTTATATTTTTTCTCTGATGGTAAACCTGAATTTGCTCCAATCCTCCGTGTCACATGATTCTTCAGAAATCATTCTAATATACTGATTCGCTTTTAAATAAACATTTTTTTGATTATTATCAATGCTGATAATAATTTAAAATTTACCTTTGCCATTGCCACATTTTGCCATGTTTTATGAAAAATAAATAAAGAAATAAAATAACAAAAAAAAAGTATCATAGAAAAACGAAAAACTCCCATCTCATTTTCTCCACCAACTTCAAAATCGTCCTACATCGCTGTTTTACCTTTTTTTTGTAAAGGGCATCTGATCTTTGCACGTTCACTTTGTAAACACTGGGTCGGTACTTCTGCAGTGATGTAGGACGATTCTGAAGTTGGTGGAGAAAATGAGATGGGAGTTTTTCGTTTTTCTAAGGCACTTTTTTTGTTATTTTATTTCTTTATTTATTTTTCATAAAACAAATGTGGCAATGGCAAAGGTCAATTTTGTTCAAAGAATATACTAAAATGCCTAAAAAGAAAATGATTGAAAAAAATACATCCAGGAAAGCAGACAGCTGAAATGTGAACAGGCACTGTTGAGCTACAGATAGAAAGATTGGCCAGAAAGAAGTAGAGATGGATTACTGTGGTGGAGACAGAAGAGAAAGGGGGAAGGAGAGAAACACGATTAAAAAAATCGTGAAAGATCCTCAGCCTTAGTGAATGGCGAGCAGCTCTGGGCGGCGGTGGGGTCATGGCGAGCTACAAACAATCTGCATTAATTACAGCAGCTGGAGGTTCATTCAAACCCAGAGCGAACAAAATGCTTATATCTCCTGCATATGAGAAAATAAATTGGCTTTAATGAATCTCAAATGCAATTCAACCTCACAAATTCTTCGCCCGGCTTCAGAGAGGTGGGAGAAAGACCGATAGCGACCACAACATGAAGTTGATAGCAAAGAATAATAATCAATGTTTGGTGGGAGGGCTTCTCGGATGCTGCATTTACGTTAATGAGAATGTGGCCGTCCATCCTGGCAGTTCCGTTCCTTTCACATGCACTTACTTTCATTCTACTATTTGCAGAGAAGAGACAGAAATGACCTATCTCCATAGAAACCAGGCCATCTTCCTTTGAAAGCAACGGAGCAAGGCTACAACGGTGCCTCGCTTTTGACCCTATCATCAATTATAGACTATTTCAGGGAGTAAACTAGAAAACCGCAGAAAGGCTTACCTTGCCGCCAACATGATCATTAATTTAATGAAACATCTTCAAGGCACTAAAAAAATCCCATCTCTATTCAAGAAAGTCAAGGTTATTATGAGGCTGCTATCAACCCGAACAAAATAACCACTTTTTATTTTCAAGAGTGTTTGTTTAGTAACTGTCTGCATCAACTTTTTGAACTTTGAACCTAAAACTTAGTTCACTTTTACTGAAGAAGTCTCTCAAGTCTTCAAATTCGGGTGACCACTTATTCTAACTAATCATTTTAAAAAAAGCAATCACTTACAAGAAACTTTTGCTTGTTTTTCTTCAATGCTAAATCTTGCCTTGAACACATGCAGATGTTGCTAACACTCACTTTAATCTTAAAGGGGACACTGGATGCCCATTTTCCACAAGTTTGTATGATTCTTTAGGGTATTCATGAAATGTCTGTGAAATACTTTGGTTAAAATTTCTCAATGGTCATGTAAATCAACACCCTTTTTACCTTGTCAAAACAGCTTTGTTCACAGGGACCCGTTTCGGTTCATGGCTCTTTAAATGATAATGAGCTACTGCTCACTCCACCCCTCTCTTTGATTTTTTTTTTGTATTTATCATGTATACAAAACAAAATCATACTGCTCAGGAAATTAAAATGGCTTGATAACCAAGACTGTTTAGGTTTTTTGTGGATTAAAAAAAAGGAGTAAATGGATTTTTATCATTGTAGGGTGGTTGTGTCCACACACTGCTAAGACACATTTATATGTAAACACCATTTAAAAGTCAATTTTGCATCCGATGTACCTTTAAAAATGTTTGCATTATAATTAAGTGACAATTTTGTATCTCTTCTTACTTTATATTGGCTTCGCTCTTGGTTGCAGCAGTGTGGAATTGTTCAGCTGACATCTTGAAGCGTTCCTCATTCTAAAACAAACAATAAAAAAAAACTGATTATGAAATGGACTTTCGCCTGAATATCACAATAAACAGACTGCCAGAATGCAAGTAGAGGGTTAGACAATGATCACAAAGCTGACAGAACAGAACAGAATAGAATAGAATAATAGACCATTATTTACAATTAATAGCAACCTTATTTTGTCATTTTTGGTGACAAAGGCATCAATTTCTTAAAAAAAAAATATAAATATATGATTTCAAAGTGAATAGAATAGAATAGAATAGAATAGAATAGAATAGAATAGAATAGAATAGAATAGAATACACCATTATTTACAATTATTAGCAACCTTATTTCGTCATTTTTGGTGTACAAAAGGCATCAATTTCTTTAAAAATACATAAATATATGATTTCAAAGTGAATAGAATAGAATAAAATAGAATAGAATAGAATAGAATAGAATAGAATAGAATAGAATAGAATAGAATAGAATACAATACAATACAATACAATAAAACAGAATAGACCATTATTTACAATTATTAGCAACATTATTGTAAATTTTATTATTGTCATTTTTGGTGTACAAAAGCATCAATTTCTTTAAAAAATAATATAAATATATTATTTCTAAGTGAATAGAATAGAATAGAATAGAATAGAATAGAATAG
>JAHKKF010503333.1:0-17192 GCA_019740295.1 Labeo calbasu
TTTCCTTTTTTAACATAAAAAATTTGTGCATAGACTGGTATTTTTCTGATGTTAAGACTCTATCAACAAGGGATTATTAAAATATAAACACACACATACACACATATATTTTTATATATATATATATATATATATATATATATATATATATAGGTATATCGGTAACACATACATTCTCTAAGCATTTATATGACACATCCATAATGCCCCTTTATAACTTGCAATTGCGAGTTTATATAATGCAATTCTGAGAAAAAAAGTGAGTAAAAAAAAGTAGTGTTTCTTATAAAAATAAAATAAAATAATGCTTAACTGCTTCATAATATTTGAAAAACTTATATCAGACAATAAAACTCATGCAATCCAACTAACATGAAAACAGAAATGAAAACAAAAACAAAAACAGGAAATGATATTATAAGGAGGGCCTCATCATAAAACATGACTTTTATTGACAAGGCGTTCCGGTTGTAAAATCTCAAGTGCTGCACCTCCTCCAAAAGATATTTATGACTGAATAATTCGTTATATGTGTAACAGTATTTAAAAATACACTACAATAAATAAATAAATATAAAAAAGAATGAAAATATACTCGCACGTACTCAAGAACTAAGTACAATGTCATTACTTTTTACTAGTTACACCATATGAATTTACAGATTGTTTTCGTTGAAAAGAATAGAATAACTTTATGAATTCAACATGAATACAAAGACATATCAAAGAATGACATGTGCATTTTAAACTACATTTTATACATTTTTTCCTTTTCTTTAGCATTTGTCATCAACCCTTTTGTCAAATCAACCTAGCAGTGTGTGTGAATGTCTCTTACCTGACAAGCAAGACAGCAGCCAGTCACAAATGTATGGGCAAACACAAGCATGCACAACCACACATTTAAAGCACACACTTCAAAAACAAGCGTGCAGAGACCCACGACTCCCGCACTGCCCTGTAACCACAGAAGCATCCGGGAAGCAGACTGAACTGTCACATACTCACATCGTGTGGAGCACTGATTACCTCACAGCTCTGATAACTCTCTCTCTGTTGACTCCAGGTCTCTTGCTCACATGCACTTCTGCAGCTCCGCTGTCTCTTTCAACATCTCAGTAAATTTATCAGTCCTCTGTCTAACTCGTCAGTCCATGTCTTTCCTCAGATGTCCCCCTACACACTCTTATCTTACGCTCCCTTCCTCTCTGATCCTAATCCACGGACCTCGCTAGCTCTCATCAAGCAGATGCACTCCCTTCTTACTACACACTGACAAGAGAAATGAGTAAAAGAACATGTAAACAATGTCATAAAACAAGGGTGGTGTTATATGGTTGCTAGGGTTTTCTGAGTGGTGGCTTTATTTTTTTGTTTGTTTGTTTTTCATAGAATATATAGGGGAGCGCGGGGCACAACCTAACACTTTTTGAATCTCTCAGTTTGTGTAAATCCACATGGGGTTCAGAGTATAATTTTTTATCCACGTTTTTTTACACTTGTCTAGTACAAATATGTAGCTTTGTTTCATAATTACAGTGTGTACGTTTTTTGTTATTTACCTCAAAAAAAAGGAAGCGAAAAGTGGCAACATGCCCTGTAGGTGGGGTACATATTAACATGTGAGGGGCATGTTGTAACATGACCATATGACAGCTTAAAATGTTGTCTGATCAAATGAAAAAAAATACACACAAACTAAAATATTGTCAATAAAATAAAATAATTAAATTTTTCAAATAAAATAATGGCGTTTTTTAAGAATTAAAAAAAGTCCAATTTTTGAGGTTCACAATGAACACACTGCAACCATGCGTGGGATGGCCCTGATCGCAAAACTCACAGCTATACAGTATAGCTGAAAACAATGTGTGCAAATAGATGAAACACATTCAGAAAAACACTTCCCTCCCTCCCAACACAGCTCTCATAAAACACGAGACACATAAACGAGCCTAAATGCATTACATTTCTTGAAATAATAATTTCTCAACATTAAACATCGATTGTCAGTCTTCATTTACCCGTTTCTTGTGGTTTCTTTTTAAAATCCATAAAAGTAAATAGCATTCCTAATATCATAGAATAGCATAGTTTAGGAGCAGAGGGGCAGATTGTAACGCAGTGTTACAACGTTCCCCATCAGCACGACTGGAATATAAAAGTGGTTCGTGTCTTCTGATGCTTTGCCAAGCATTCATAAACTATCTAAACAGATAAATAACAGACTGGAGATTACAATAATAGCAGATTTGTCTCATTTTGAATGAATGAAATTTGAATGAATTGAATGAAAAACTTACTTCAGTCAGAAATGTACTTTTACTATGGTAAAATAAATATTCAGCGATATCTTTAAAAGGCTTTTGAATTTGACACTTTTTTTTTTCTGTGTAGTGTTGCTATGGCAACTAGTAAACGCTGTAAAATTGGTTTATGCTAGCGTGTGGAAACATTTAAACCACGCGTGTTAGAATTAACCCCGCGTTAGGTTGTGCCCCGCTCACCCCTACACTAGTCTAGTCGACAAAACGGTACAGCTTCTACTAGTTGACACTGAAAACAATAGTCGACTACACAACAGGAAAAAAAACATGATTTTATCATTGAAATTGCCATAATTTTAAAGTTACATTTAAAACATTTTAAATACCAAGATAAAATTAAACATTTGAAAAATAATACATAATTTTTAAAAGTGTATCTGGGCGAAAACTAAGTTTTTACCTCAGACCTCGCATGCCCTTATAGAGACCTCATGACCACGCAAAAGACTAAGGTGTGGGATTATTCTGAATGTGAATGATTCGGAAAAGTTTTAAAATTTTTTACAATAACTCAAAACATGCATGTCGTAGGCGTTAGATTAGAGGCTAGCAAAAGGCAGCAAATGTCAATCACGGCATTCACTACAACTTGCCGCCGCTGCGATCCCGTCCGCACCGTCTATTCCTCTAAACCAGGGGTCACCAAACTTGTTCCTGGAGGGCCGGTGTCCTGCAGAGTTTACCTCCAACTTTCCTCAACACACCTGCCTGAAAGTTTCAAGTTTACCTAGCAGGACCTTGATTAGCTGGTTCAGGTGTGTTTTATTAGGGTTGGAGCTAAACTCTGTAGGGACACCGGCCCTCCAGGACCAGATCTGGTGACCCCTGCTCTAAACGAAGACCCACTTCGGTGGTGGTGTGGGATGTCCAGGTGGTTTCTTAAACTCTATCAGCTTGCTTTTCGTTTATCTCTGCGTGCCTGCGACTTCAGTTCCCGCCGAGCGCCTTTTTCCGTAGTTCACCAGACCACGTTGATAATTTACTGAAAAGTAAAATGGGCATTGTTGCATTTTGTTTTGTTTTTAAACGACATAGCCTGCATGACGTACGTTTTTAAAAGCTGTTTTAATGCTATTCCTTGATAAAACGTTTGTTTTTGACTTTTAATATGTTGTATAACGTTATATGAAGATGAATAATTCTGTAAGGCTATTGATTTTAGATTGTTCTGCATTTCGCCCAGCTGATTTGAATAAGCTATGCAGTGGCTGACGTTGAGTGCATGCTTTTCTTTCATTTCCTTCTTAACAACCGCTTAAAATTAAATGTCGATTAACGCGAGGCAAGCTTATGGCAAGCGGAATTCATTGAAGGATTTGACAGTGTGATTTATAGGTAAGTATTTCAAACGTAGGCTATTATATACATGCACATACATAGTTTTTTTTCTTACCATCTTTTGGGGGTATCTTGCTTTTAGACTAATCGATTAGTCGGATACAAAACTTTTGTTTAAACGACTATCAAATTAGTCGTTGCGCACATCCCTATTTATATCCAGTGGAATGAAGCTAGAGATTTCGGTCTATAAAGTTTTAAATATAGATATTTTAGTTACAAAAACACATCGATTTGCTTCAGAAAGCCTTTATTAACTCCTTGGAGCTGTGTGGAGTACTTTTTATGATGGATGGATGCACTTTATTGGACTTCAAAATCTCAACAGCCATTACAAAGCTTGGAAAAGCCAGGACATATTTTAATATAACTCCAAATGCATTCGTCTTAAAGAAGAAAGTCATATACATCTAGGATGGCTTGAGGGTGCGTAAATCATATGGAATTTTTAATTACTGTTTTCATGTGAACTGTCCCTTTAAATTGCTTTTTAGTGATTAAAATCAAGTACAGTGTCATCGGCCTTGGCAAACACCACTAATGCAATAAATGTGCTTTTCTGGGCTGTTTGTGTTTGAACGCACTGTAAAAACCCCACCCACCCCATCACCCACCTCATCACCCACCTCCTCCCTCACTGCAGCTATCCATTTTCCACTTCTCCCCTCCCTCTCGTTCTTTTGATCCGTCTCGGTTTCTCTCTCTCTCTCTCTCTCTCTCTCTCTCTCTCTCTCTATCTCTCGCTCCCGCCTTTCTAAGAAGTTCCTAAAGCATTTTCATAATAAAGATAAACCTGTCCAACAGCTTCACGCCCATGAACGAGCCAGGAACACCGTGACCGAGATGGCTAGATGTCGTTTAGTCTTCCCGTAAACTCTTTTCAAGCTAGTATCTTCTATGGAGTGTTTCGCTTTGTCTTAAAACGGTGGAGTGAGGTTACGGCTTGAAACAAATTGTTTACATCATCACACAGTGCAGTGTGAGATATGCTCAGCATGCTCAGGAGGAAAAAAAAAAGTGTCAAACAAAAATAATCTGCACTCACACACACACACAGATGTAAACAAAGCATGGTAATCTGCATCATGACAGATGAAGTAAGGCACGGCACAGATTAAGAAAGAGATGAAGAAACAGAAATGAGAAGTGACACCATATATGGATTCACGGTTACTTAGTGACAAAGGAACCGCCCACAACTTAGTTTTCCATGACAGTATGAGTGATGATAGCTCAGTGATGGCAACAGAATGTGCGGCTGCGTGAGTAGGCCTGTGGATGTCAGCAGCTGACGGAACAGGGTCAAATTGTTCAATAAAAAAAAAAAAAAACCACAAATTTTTTTAATAGGCAGCTTGGATGAGGTCAATGTATAGCAAACGCAAATGAAAAAAAAAAATATAATTGATAAACCAAAAAATACACCCTGACAGGCTTATTACACACTGACTGATAAAAAAGCTAAAAAAATTATTCTGAATTATGTGAGATGAACTGTGGAGTGTTTAAAAATGTATTAAATAATAAAAAAAAATAATAATACTTTTATTTAGCAAAGGACACATTAAGTTTACCACTGAACTGAATTCCTTTGACAATTTATTTACATTATGTGATGTTTCTTTTGTAAGCTGTGTACATTTAGGCCTTTTTTTAGGTTATATCTACATAAGTCTATGGAATGCAAACACTTTGAAGCTCAGTATCTCAAAGCTTATAATTCCGAGGCGGCAATTGATAATAAAAAAGGTTTCTTGAGCACCAAATTACCATATGTGACCCTGGACCACATAAGGGACAATTTTTTGGACAAAGCTGAAAGCTGAATAAATAAACTTTCCGTTGATGTATGAAAACCTGATTGAAAACCTGGAATCTGATGGTGCAAAAAAATCTAAATATTGAGAAATGTATCGCCTTTAAAGTTGTCCAAATGAAGTTCTTAGCAATGCACTAATCAAAAATTACATTTTTATATATTTATGGTAGGAAATTTACAAATATCTTCATGGAACATAATCTTCACTTAATATCCTAATGATTAACGATAACGATATTTTGGACCCATACAATGTACTGGCTATTGCTACAAATATACCTGTGCTACTTATGACTGGTTTTGTTGTCCAGGGTCTTCACTGATCATGTGACACTGTCAATGTCTGCTGAAAAGCCAGCTTTGCCATCACAGGAATAAGTTACATTTTAAAACAAATTTAAATAGTAAACAGTCTATTTGATTTATAATACTATTTCATAATATTACTGTATTTCTGCCTTGGTGAGCATAAAAGCTTTCTTTCAAAACAACAAAAAAAAAATTAAATATTAAAGATGCTTTTGAATGGCAGGAAATAGTTTTCTTGGTACTGGTCATTTAAAGGCTGTAGTGCTCATTACTAAAATATTTGACCACAGAATGCTGCCTTTGACCAATTGGAATCCAAAATATTCCAGAAAACCATCTAATAAAGAAATATGATGTTTGAAGAATGACAAAAAAAAGACTATGCAGAAAAGATGGAAAGATTAAGAGGAGCCAGCAGACTTCCTGACAGTCATTCTCTCCGATCTGATTCATCCTGATTCACGGATGAGGCAGACATACACAAAACTAACGTTAATCGTTTGGATAATTGGAGACGGAATGAGAGAGATCAGCACAGAACTGCTGATTAAATGCATATTGTATGATCCCAGATGGAAAAAAAAAAGTGCACTTCCATAATGAATTTAAAGTGTTCTGTTCTACTAAGTGTACTTTTTTGGGACACCATGAATATGAATTAAAATGTGCTTTTTAACCATCTCTGTATTTAAAAAAAATAAATAAATGTATTTAGTTACCACTTGTAGTACACTTGAACCCACTAGTGTATAAAAGATGGGTTCAAGTGTACTACAAATGGTAACTAAATACATTTTTACAGAGATAGTACGTTAAAAGCACATTTTAATTCATATTCATGGTGTACTAAGAAGTACTAAAGAATAATTTTTAGTATATTAAGTAGAAAATTAGTGTGTGAAAATAGTGCACTTTAAGTACAATTTGAAAGTGCATTTGTCTTTCACCTAGGATATCAGGTCTGTTTCTGCTGATATAAAAAAGCAATAGCTTTTCAAATAAATGATTCACATAACACCCCGTAAACACATATCATGGTTATTTACTGTAAGGCCTTTCAGATAAAACAAACAACACTAATTTATCCGATTTTCCTCAAGGCACATTTAAAGTAGTATACGTTTTATCAGAACATTTGTTTCTGGAAGTTAAACACATGACCTTGGTGTTGCTAGCGTCATGTTTCACCATTTGAGGTTCGGTAACATGTTTTTTTTGATTGCACAAATCAAGTAGACTAGTTTCTATTCACATCAAGGTAAACAAATGTTTCATCAGAGGTATGAAGTCACTCAAAGTTTCAGTGTGTAACAGAAAGCAAGTATACGCCGCCCAGTTTCAGAGGGATTATCCATCCAGACAAAAACTGGCTGAGCACGTGTCTAACCGAGATTCAGACGCTGGATACGAAGACACTCGGGATTTGGGGGATTTTTCCAGATGAAATCTCTGGTATCACTCCAGGGAGTCTGATTTCTCTATTAGTCATCTATGAATGACTAGGACAGTGAGTGTATTATTAAATCAATCAGTGACCTTTGGAAATAATGTCACAGTTCTATTTTTTCAGTTTCCAGAAACTAGAATAGTTTCTATTCTTCACTTTCAGTGTTTTGCTCATATTTTAAAAACATCCCCGTGAACATTAGGTTATTCTTACTCACTTTTCGTCTAACATTTGAAAGCCAAATATCTTGCGTAGTTACTAATTTTCCACAGAAAACAAAAATCTCACTCATCAACTGTTCCAAAAGCCGACAAATACCGTACATCCGAAACCGAAAAAGTTTGCCAGACTGGAAGCTCTTTGTCAGAAAGAGCGAAACTACAATATTTCAGTAACCTTTTTGATAATTTCTAAAAGCCTGACGAGTTACATATAAAATAACAGGTTCTTATTTTCTTTGTGCATGTCAATGTTTGCCACTTTGACAATACAAATGCAGTGTACTGATAAGAAGCTAAAAATAGCTGCAATTTCTAATAAATAGTTTCACTGTGACTCAATGCCCAGACAGTCTCATAATCTTCATTTTTGCATGCAAACCGAAGCTGAAGTATCATTACAGATTAAAGGCAAATCAAGAACAAATGTTAATATAATGTCAAGAAGTTCCTTACTGGTAATCATAACCTCATAATCAATGTGTTCTACTTGAGGAATATCAGCAGACAAGCTGCACAAGACCTCATGTCTGCTACAAGGCATGATATTAAAAGGTTGGTGCACAAACACCTACCAAAAGCCCTTCCCCTAACCTTTGAAACATAGCCTTGGGGAAAAGTAGTACACTTAAGTGTGATTTTTAAAAGTATGCTAAGTGTAAGTTAAATGTAACGTTTTGAACTCTTCATTGCAAGTGCAAGAAACTTTTATTCTATTATAGGTAAAATGTATATTAATTGCAGATTAAACATAAGAGTGCTTTTTTTGGACATACTTAAGTAGGACTTGCATACATCTTCATATGGAATTTCATATTTCTATTGTATTATGATTTAAATGTAGTGCTAAATGCACTGACGGATTTATGGTAAACTAAAATATACTTCAATGTCATGTCTTGTATGTCATGTATTTGTCAATACACATTTGCAATGATAACATTGCAATTTAGTGCACTTAAGATATATTAACTTTAAATGATGATTAAGGTAATTAAATAAATTAAAGTAATCCTGTCAAACATTAAATCACAATGAATCACATCTAAAATAAGTTTTTGTTTACATAATATGTGTGGGTGTGCTGTGTATATTTATTATGCATATATAAATACACACACATCCATGGATATATTTAAGAAAAAAAATGTTTATATTAAATATATTTATATTTAATATTAAATTTATGAATAAAAATATATACATGTAAATATCTTCAAAATATATAATGTGCGATTAATCATTTGACACCACTAATTAAAGTATTTTACATGTGCTTTAGCGTGTTAGTCAACATGTCAAAATAAGTATACTTCTTTTTAAGCAGGGCAAACGTTTTGAAAAAAAGAAAATATCTAAAAAATCTATTTTTTGAAGTGTACTTAAGACACTTCGTCTTGGAAGTGGACTCGATAAACACTCAGGTGGTCTTTTCTTTCATTAACACGTCTTCAAGTGCTGTACACTTACTACAAGTGCACATTCAAAACTGTTATGATTATTTTTCACAAGCGTAATGCTACTCAGTATGAAAAATAAAACACATGTGCAACAAGTCAATTGGGTCTTGAAAATAGACAAAACATTTGGAAAAATTGGACACCTACCCCTGTCAGCTCATCAGGACTGCCGAACATACTGGGGGACAGGCTGCTGGGCTCAATGTCACTGCCTGTGAAATCATCCTCAGATTCCTCAAACGACGAGGCAGAGGATAATCCAGCCGAAGAGGAGCTGGACAGTTTCCTGTGGAACAGAGAGGGCGCAGGGGAGCCTCCACAGCCGCTGTCCGAGCAGGGCGAGTCCTCGTCGGGATGCAGATCCAGTGAAAAGCCGCCCATGCTCAAAGTCAAATCACTGATGTGCGGACCGTCCTGACCTGGACCTAAATCATCATGGGTGACTATTAGTTTGGGAATAATCCTTGGGAACGGGTTTGAGGCTTGTTGCTCCACTTCTCCACCCAGCCGACCTGACACCGTGGGTTGCAATGTACTTTTGGTTATTTTATGTTTGGCTAACGGAGACGAGCAACTGAAGTCTACTAAAAAGTCTGGTGTGTTCAGGCACTGGGTCACATTTTCCTCCGAAACTCTGCCTGGAGTCACGGCACCTCCTTTTGACACTCTTTCCATGTCCCACGGCGAGACGCAACACTCATGGTTCTCCTCACGTACTCCTTTCTGTCCGCTTTGGGAATCCGGGACAGAACTTTCAAAGTCAGTGCTCCGACTCAGTAGTATCAAGTTTTCGGTCGCATGTTGATTACCGGAAGAACTCGCGTTTAAAATAAGTTTTTTCGGCTCATGTGGTCTCACACCCACAGAAGTCGTCCCCTCTGTAAAATCGTCCTGCCAGCACTTCTGAACGGATTGCAGCTCCTTGGTTTTCATCGGATTCTCGTCTAACCGGTCACCGGTATGTGGAGAACAATAAACTCCTTGCACGCGCACTCGTGTGGAGCTTGCGAGTGCTGCGCTGTTAACGCAGTGTGAAGAGCTGCAGCCGCTGCTGGATGATGATTGGCCCATCCTGCGTACCGTACAGATCACTCATACAGCCCTTTAAATGCCACTCCCACTGTCCAACACCGCTGCTCTGATCAAGATGTTTAACCCTGCACAGCCTGACATAGGAAATAACAGTCAGAAATATCATTTTATTTTATTTTTAAACGGTTTATTGTACCTTTATACAAAGTATAAGATATAAAAGAAAATTTAATCTAAAAATAAGTGATAATTTGTCATTTTCTGCAGATGTACTAAAACCACGGAAACCCATTTCCACAACTGAATGAAAATTAAAAAACGTCACTTTAACAATTTATCTCACAATTGTAACTTTTTTTATCAATTGCGTGTTATTAAATCAGAATTGTGAGATATAAACTCGCAATTCTGAGAAATAAATCGCAAATCTGAGAGCTAAAGTCAGAATCACGAGATATAAAGTCTGACTTCTTTCTCAGAATTGCGTAATATAAACTCACAATTGCGCTAAATAAAGTCAGAATTGCGAATTTGTATCTCGCAATTCTGCGTTTTTTTCTCGCAATTGTAAGATATACATTTGCGAGTTATAAAGTCCAGTTCTGTGGGGAAAAAGATTGACATGTTCTCAAAATTTTGAGTTTATATCTCACAATTATGACTTTATAACTCGCAGTAAAGTCAGAACTGCGAGACATAAACTGGCAATAATGAAAAAAAAGTCACAACTGCGAAATAATCTCATAATTCTGAGAAAAAAGGTCAGAATTGTGAGTTTATGTCTTGCAATTCTGAGTTTTTTTCTCATAATTGTGAGATAAATTTGCAGTTGCGAGTTATAAAGTCCAATTTTGTGGGGTAAAAGACTGACATGTTCTCAGAATTATGAGTTTATATCTCACAATTATGACTTAACTTGCAATAAAGTCAGAATTGCGAGATAATCTCATAATTCTGAGAAAAAAAAGTCAGAATTGTGAGTTTATGTCTTGCTATTCTGACTTCATAACTCACAGTGAAGTTAGGAATTATCTCGCCATTCTGATTTTATTCATTAGAATTACGATTTTGTCTCGAAATTCTGACTTTATAACTTGCAATTGCGAGTTTATATCACGCAATTCTGAGAAAAACTCAGAATTGTGAGTTGATATCTTGCAATTCTGACTATAACTCGCAAATTTGAGTTCATATCACGCAATTATGGCTTTGTTTTTTAGAAATGCGAGACTTTACGTTTCACAATTCTGACTTAATTCACAAAGTCGGAATTGTGAGTTTCTGTCTCACAATTTTATTTCTCAGAATTGTGACTATTTCTCAGAATTACAATTTTTATGTCTAGCAAATCTGACTTTATAACTTGCAATTGTGAGTTTATATCATGCAATTCTGACTTAAGCAATAAAGACAGAATTGTGAGTTTTTATTCTATTCTATTCATTTCTCAGAATTGTGATTTTATGTCTAGCAAATCTGACTTTATAACTTACAATTTCATGTTTATGCAATTATGCGAGTTTGTATCACAATTCTGACTTTATAACTTGCAATTGTGAGTTTACATCTCATAATTCTCACTTAATTTGCAATAAAGTCAGAATTGTGAGTTTCTAACTTGCATTTCTGAATTTTATTTCTTTATAACTCGAGACAAAAAGTCGCAATTACCTTTTTTCTTTTTTATTCAGTGGCGGAAACAGGCTTCCATACTGATCTTATTTATCTGGCAATAAAGTTAGATAAAATTATAACAGCTTGCAAATCAACTCAATGTTTATAACAGTACAGCAGACTACTAAAATAAACTGACGGAAGTTCTAAGAAATTAGTTTCCAGGAACCAGGTGCATAAACTTAGCCACTATATTAAGACTATTTTAAGACCAAGTAGCAATTAGCCAAAGGGTAATGTGTCTTAATGTTTTCAGATCCAAAGTAGAACAATCTACATTTTTAGGTAATCAACTTGAAAAAGTTCTGACCAGTTTTAAAGAAAAAAAATTATAGATGACTAACAAGTGGCCCTAGGAAATGCACAGGCTAAAGTAGTTACAGTCAGGTCTTGAGTATGATCATATTTATGTGGATACCAGGTCACAGAAGAATAAATTGCAAAGAAGTGGTGGATTGGTTAGCAAAAAGGAAGCAAAGAAGTGATGAACATTTTACTTAGTAAATGTGAAGCAAAAGGAATAATTATGACATACACCACTAAAGAAATGCAACAAAAAAGGGATTCAGGGCACACAGGATGTCAGCTTTAATACAACTAAAAGTAGAACAATGAGGAAGAGAAGCACCAAAGAAAGAATGTATTTTAACAAGAATAAGGGTTGGGCATACCAAGATTAATAAAACACTGAAACTAATACATAAACATCCAACAGGGTTATGTGAGCAATGTGGAACAGAGGAGTCAGTACAGCATGTAATTTGTTTCTGCCAAAAGTTTTCTAAGGAACAGGAAATACTGAAGAGGGTTCTCATAAAAATGGGAGTGAAAGAATTAAAGTTTAAGAATGTAATTGCATACGGATTAGAAGGTGTACTTCGTTATTTAAAGAGAATAAAGCTGATTAAAATAATTTAGATTTAAATAGTGTTTTTTTGTCCTTATCTCTCTATAGATGAATAGAAGATACAGAAGAAGATGCATCTGTTTGTTTCATTTATATTCTTGCACGCTTAAAATGCTTTCACGGCTGTAAATTGTTGATGCACTGTACTCTGGGTAACAAACACCATACTAAAATGTTTTGAAATTGTTTTAATAAAATACTTTTTTAAATATGTTTGGACTGTCTTGTAATGTAATTCTGAATTCTAGTAGTATCACAATTTTACTAACTATTTGTATGTACTATTGCAACTACACAATACACAATAATAATTACACAATAGCAAATTACAGTAGAAACAAAATACAGTACAATACTGTTTTGTAGTTATACAGTACATTGTTCTACATAATGTAAAATTACATTACAGTACATTGCTGTAAAACAAATTACAGTAATTTGCTGGCAAACTTGGAATAATTTTAACAGTGTAATAATAGATGCGTATAAGAAATTAGTGCTATAGCAAGAGTGTGTAATATTTCAAAGGCCCGTTGTCAATTATTCCTTAATTAAATATAATTTGTCTCTCTATATCTCACAATAAAATATTTGACGATCAAAGCTATTTTAATTGTGGGGTGCAAAACATGTAATGCTGCATACATATTCCTCAAAAGTGTGTTGTTTAACTAGATTTTTCTAAAAATTGATGTATGGAAAAACATAGTTTGCTTCAGTGTGGAAAATGTTTGGCTTGTATTACTAATAACATATAAAAGTTATACATTTACTTTATAAAAATCATTAAAGATTTCACAGAAAAAGACATTTCACGTGTACCACAAACTGAAGGAGACATTATACCAAATTATACAAAAATAATACTAAAAGGCATTTTACTTGCTAAAAAAATATGATCTATCAATTTATAGGGTTAACTGAGCGTCTGATGAGGCAATATGCAATATTTGTAAAGAGGGAAGAACAATGCAGTAATTCCAAGAAGGAAAAATTGTCTCATATCTCAAATATAGATATGCTCATTTTATTCCCTTACAAAACGCATGCACGTGGACATGCCATAAATTTATATTGCTTTTGTTGTTGTTGTTTTCAAGGTTGATTGCTAGTGATAAAAATATAGTTTAACAAAAGAATATTGTACAGTTATGAATCACACCCCCTGCAACCACATCAATAAATGTCACTCACGCGATCACCACAAACATATGTTATTAGACAAACAAGGTTATAAACTTTAATGAGTGACTTATAAGTGATTCCAACACTTACCAGAAGTACTCTTCTTCAATAAAATGCCGCATAAATCAAAAGGGAAATGTTTAACCAGCTTAGTCATTTGATTCAATGAGATAATGACTATGTGTACGGTATAAACAGAACCATATTTTTGTGGCTGGATTGAGGATCGCAGCTGTATGATTATTTAATCCATTTGATTATTTGTCTCCCCCTAGTGTTTAAAGAAGGAAAGTATAACGTCTAAACCGTCTGTAAATAATACGATATTATATTATGTTGACTTTTGCTGTTGTTGGTGTTGTTCCACAGAAGTAATACATGTTCGGAGCGACGTGAAGGTGAGTAAATAATGGCGGCGTTTGAATTTTTTAGCATGAACTATTCCACCCTGCATACAAAGGCCCTACTTGTTTACTCAGTACTAACTTAACTGTATTACTGTAAGTAACTTGACACAATGACCACAGGACACCTTTCAAGACAAGACCACATTCACCACTGTTACAAGCTATTCAGTACAAACCACAAAAGAGCAAGAATAATCGTTATTTTAAACAGACAATAAGTTTACATATGATCCAAATTAAACAGTCATATAAATAGAATGACAATTGTACCAATGTGAAGAGTTCTGTAACTACTGATATGCATGTTGCTGTATTATTGTGGCAAAACACTCTTCCTGAGGTACAGGAAGTGTGAACTTAAGTGAGAAGAGCTTCTGCTGCATGACAGACCACAATGAAGGCAAGCCATTCTGCATTCCTATTTGCCTGACCTATATCAACACTGTTAGCTATTTAGAAAACTAAAAAAAGCTACATCAAACAAGTATTTCTGGTCTGATAAGCATTGTTTTTACCCTCATTGCTATGTCAGAGGAATAGCCAGTAAGTCGTTGTACTGTATAATCTACACACTTGTTTTGAGTTAGTAAGAACTTTTAAAATAAATTAATACTCAGCAGTTCAAATAATCACAAGTAAAGACATTTGATGTTACAAAAGATTTCTAATTCAAATAAATGCAGTTCGTTTGAACTTTCTATTCATCAAAGAATTCTGAAAATACATTTCCACAAAAATACTAATAGCTCAGCTGTGATCATAAAAACAAGAAAAAAGATTTCTGAAGGACTGTGTGACACTGAAGACTGGAGTAATGACTGCTAAGAATTTAGCTTTGGTTTCACAGGAGTAAATAACATTTTAAAATATACTGAAATAGAAAACAGCAATCCTGTTTTTACCATATTTTTGTTCAAATAACAGAACAAATCACCCTAGATTTGATATCTACATCAAAATCTTTTAACGTTACTGTTTTAACAGCTTAATGACACAATCTAATAAAACACTAAACTTGGGCTTACCGACTCCACCAATGTCAGATAATCCTGAGTATGTTTTGCTTGTCAAACTTTTGCCAAACTGATTGACTGTACAGTATGAAGGCTGAAGTGAACTTTATTAACCTACTTTTTCTTACTCATTACAAGTCATGAGTCAATAGGCTTAACTGAAACACACCCTTCTTGGCTGAGCCAACCTTTGATTTAAGTAGGAAATAAGTCAGCACTGGGCAGCTGAATAGGCTGATAAACACCTGAGGAGGTTTATGAACATTTATGAGCTTAGTAAGATAAAAGTTAGTAGTCCTCATCGTCTCTTTATATTGTCAGGAGGAGCTCATGGACAAAATGAGAAACTACGAACTAAATCACATCAAACTGAATTTGGTTTGTTGACCACAGAAACAAAATGTTTGTGGAAATTCTCACGTGTTACAAGCGAGCGGATGACACCTAGATGATTCAGCAGTATTTTAGGGATTGAACAGGTAAATATGATTAATTAGAATTATCCCAATTTGCTCAACAAATACAGTCATCACAATACAAATCAGTGACGGATGATAAATGTCATAAGAGTTTTAATTAATGTCACATGAGCTTCGTTTTTGAAGAATATAGAGTGAATTTTAATGCCTTTCCTTATTCTATAATGGACACTCTTAAAAATAAAGGTTCTTTATTAAAAGGTTCTTTACAGTGATGCCATAGAAAGAACCATTTTTGGTTCCACAAAGAACCATTCAGTCAAAGGTTCTTTAAAGAACCATCTCTTTGTGAAACCGAAAGGTTCTTCAGATGTTCTTTATGGAACCATGTAAACAAAAAAAGGTTCTTCTATGACACCGTGAAGCACCTTTATATTTAAGAGTGTATTTACAAACTTAGATTATGTTTGTATTCATTTATAATATTATTTTAGGACAACCAAAGAACTGATTGTTTTTTCTTTAGGGGGTTTAAAGCTTCATGTTCGAAAGTGAGTGTAGAATAGGCGAGCAGTTTCCTCAATCTCCAGGATATCAAGCTCGACATTTGTGGAAAAAATGACTCAGTGATCATTCAAAAACCCTGTAAATCTTCAGTTCCTACTTTGAAAGCAGATCAGAAAATCAAACTGTAGACTGAGGTGGAGGGCAGTATCAGCACTTGATACAGGAAAGCTGAAAAGTTGAACCAGGAGCGAAACCGAAAAAGTTACACAAATTAATCACTAAAATAAAAGTTCTGCTGAATCACTAACTATAATTGGTCCAAAACTCATCTGGTATCAGCAATGCCTTGCCCTTTTCTTGAAATACAGTCAACAAACAAGCACCGGCATGTATAGGCAGTGATGACTGAGCCATTTGTTTTTTTCAGGAGACCTTTGAGAAGGTTTGAGAAAGGCTGGTCCTTATTATTATTATATGTAATTCTTGTTGTTGTTATGTCAGTCTGTAAGTTACGTAACTGTTTCAATACTATAGTGCAGTTATAATGCACAGAAACAACACACCCCAAAATATGTTTGGATGTAGAAACCGTCAAATGTTAGGGATGTGCTTAGGAGTACCAAGCAACAATTATGTTGTTTATATAATGTTACTTGCCTTCATGTATACTATAGTATTACAGTGTACTTATAGGGTTAGTTCACCCAAAAATGAAAATTCTGTCATTAATTACTCACCCTCATGTCGTTCCAAACCCGTAAGACCTTTGTTCATCTTCGGAAGACAAATTAAGAGTTTTTTGATGAAATTCGAGAGCTTTCTGACCCTGCATAGATAGCAACACAGCTACCATGTTCAAGGCCCAGAAAGTTACGTTGCTGTCTATGGAGGGCCAGAAAACGACATTAGGGGAATTAAAGGAGAAGTCCACTTCCAGAACAACAATTCACAAATAATTTACTCACCCCCTTGTCATCCAAGATGTTCATGTCTTTCTGTCTTCAGTCTTCAAGAAATTATGTTTTTTGAGGAAAGCATTTCAGGATTTTTCTCCATATAATGGACTTCATTGGTGCCCCGATTTTGAACTTCCAAAACGTAGTTTAAATGCAGCTTCAAAGGGCTCTAAA
>JAHKKF010503335.1:0-13644 GCA_019740295.1 Labeo calbasu
AATGAATGGCTATTAAATTTTGTGTGCTTAAGAATTCAAAAATGTACAACAAGCTTGTCTTTTCCAGAGGTATTTCAAACAACCGGTCACAATCACTAAAGCAAATTAGTACTGTACTTCTACATGGTACATCTGTGTCTAATTCCTCTTGAGAGACTTTAATGAGGGACTTCAAACAGTTTAAATGTCAATTACAAAGAAGGCATGGTTTTAAGGTCCCAGTAATCTGTCCATATTGGGCATTGGTCATCAGGACATGGTGCCAGGTGGCTGTAATTCATAGCAGATGAATTTCCAGAGGCGCTCTACTGATGGGCCAGCTAATGTACAGTGTGAACTGTGACTGTCACGCCAGGGTTTGTCATATTTGCAGTTAGCATGTGAATATGCAGTGCGGCCAGTGACAGTTTCAGTGCCTGAGGTCGTCCAGGAGGATGTGTTTAACTCTGTTAATTAAACCAGCAGTTCATGTTTGTTATCCCTTGAAGACAAATCCATTTGTTCTGCTACTCTAAAGGAACGTGTTTCTCACACATTCTAAGTTAAATTACTTTGCCCCGGCGCATGTATAGAGAACCTGGATTATCATCAGCTTTCCATTTGTTTAATAACTGTGAGCTGATGTGTGTGTTTTTTTCCCTCCTCCTTCCACAAAAGCCACAAAGCAAACTGAGTTGGCTTGGAAGGAAATTTGAACACATGGCTAACTGCACGGGCTGGACCCAATTCCGAAGCCCGTGAGCGGAATGCGTGTGTGCGCGCGCGTGTTTTATGGAGAGCCGAGAGCCACTGGCTTGGAAGCAGACTGGGATATGTCACAAACACCCTCGTGTCAAAGATGCAACAGCATCCCAGAGGAAACATGGATTGACGCTATGAACTCGACAAGTGATGAAAGTAGCCTAGAGCTTGTCAATTACACTTCCCGGGCCTGGACCCTATAAGTTAATGGGCAGCTTCCCCTTTCGAGGCCTGCCAAGGCTTTATAGTACTGGTTATAAAACCATGAAGTGTAATGTGCTACTATAACTTTTTCAATTAAGAGCAACTGTGCAAATGCCCTCGGATACCTGGAAGCAATGGAAAGCAATTTTAGAGGGTTTTGTTGGCATAAATCAAAGGCGGGGCTCTATATGCCGAAACGTTTTTAATGAACTTCTTTTTGGGATCTTATCCCGATGGGTTTTTGCTTATATTCGTCCGCTCTGTTTGTAATGATGAACCTTGTTTTAAATGCTAAATGCGTGCTCCTAAATATCCCACTGTGCCCGTCGCCATCAAGTTAATTGTTCATATTATTTGCTTTTAAACTACTGCATTTAATATACGTCTTAGACCCATGTTTGAATTTTATATCAACTGCGTCAGTAGTGCATGAAAGGGATAAATTAGGGTGGTTGTTGTTTCCTGTTCTAATATTCTTTGTGTGTGTGGAAGGACTGTGACATTTCCGAACAAAGTCAACAGGACAGCACAGATCATTTTAAATGTTCAAAGCCGCCGATCCCCCCTCATCTGGTGCCTTTTAGTGTAGGTGCAGCCTTTGGCATCCCATAGAAAAATAAATGAGTGCTGAGTAAATAGTGATGTGTTGACAACTCATTTCCACATTGATTGGTGCCGGTAACAGGAGCAGAGGTGTGTGGCCTTAATCCAATTACGAAACAAAACCCGAGCCTCACTGTAACCAACCATCTTACAGAATACGGCTTGAACCGAGTAACCGAAATGTGAGTTAACCAGCTGACCCGGTGTGATCAAAGCAAGCCTGAGGTTGTTTTAGCGTGAAATAAGTAAGCTGGATTCAATGGCACGCCCTCATAAAATGTGTGAGGTTGTGTTTATGTGTCTTTGCTCTTCACGTAACCAAAAAAACAGATATTGCGTCCGCCTCGCTCTCACATTTCAGATTAGTACGTCAATATATCGGTCTATTACCTGTTGTTGACCCCCCCCTAAATTGGGCCTTTGAAATTTGTTACAGAGCATTAACTTAACACATGTTCTGGGGGAAAAACAAAGGGGAGGTAACAGGATTGGGAGCCAGCTGAGTAAACTGAATGTTAGAGGGATGGCAGTTCGGAGCGTTCTCGTCCCGGAGGTAACTGAGAAGGTCCATACGGCCAACAGATGGAGATTTGTGCTCCGAGTCCCCACCGACCCAAACAAGTGCCTCTGCTCTTGCATTAAAAGCTTTGATCAACGGAGGGTCTCGGCCAGAGAGCGGCTCCTCAGATAGGCCGTGGACTCGCATCTGTATAAACATGGCCTTTCAGGAATGTGTGAACAATGCAACAATAGAATCTTGTTCTAGAGCCAGACCCCTGGACTCGTGCGGTTCACCGATCGAGCTTGTGCTTGGATTGAATGAACAGTTTTGGGAATATTCGCTGTTTTCAGACATAACAGCGATGGGATGTTGAAACTTTGCCTTTGATTCACACGAGTTTCAACGTGAGAGTGGCACAAAATTATTATGATATACTGTGGAGACAGTTAGCTGAAATTTAAATGGACTTTCAGATACATATTTAATAATAATACCCATACCTTTTCTTCCAATTAATAAAGGGCTACAGTGCAACCATTTCAGTCACATTTGTGACTGAAATCTACAGCGTGCGACTATGAAAAAATATTCAGGAGCACCATGTGCGAGTGACCCGATCAGAATATTTGTGTTTGCGCTGAGGGGAGCTTCAAAGGTTTCTACGTGTTTTTGCAAACGTTGAATGTATCACAGACATATCTCACAAATCCTTTCATAAACGAAGTGTAGAGAGAGTGTAAATAAGAAATTCATTGTGCAGTATAGAGAGCTTCGTTGATTATAATGGAATTTTGTGAGATCGTGATTAATTAAGATGAGTGGCAGCTTTTAATGTTTTTTTAGGGGAGTTTGTAAATGAGATACTGATTTAATGCAACTGTTAAATAAACAAGAAGTTAATATTAAGTAACTTATATTGTCTGACTATAACACTTTTGCCTGATTTTGCTCTATTTCATCATCAAAAATAGTATGAAACAGGTCACAACTAAGCCACTGCTCATCTCCTTTCAAACACAGCGGTGTTTCGTTTATGAATGAACGTACATTTTTAAACAAATCTAGTGAGTCAATGATTCCATTTCCCATTCATAAAGACATCCCTAAATGAATCAGTCGTTCAAACTAATCAAATGAATGAATGATTCAGTAATTAAATCAGTGACTTGCTGCCACCTACTGGCAGATTTAGTTTCATTTTAAAAATATCTTTTCCGTTATTTAAATCATTTAATATTTCTGTAATATATTCTGTTGTTGATACTGATTTCATTTGATTGGTAGCTTATTCTTATTATTCTTGTTCTTATTCTGTTCCTTTAATTATAACATTTAAAAAAGCTTTAAAAATATAATTAAAAAAAAAATTGACGTAAAAGATGACAAAAACAAAATTCCCCTGTAAATCACTTTGAGTCAAATATCACCTCGTAATGGGAATCAAAATATTTTTTGATTATTGATTAGAAGGTGCTCCTAAAATTTTAACTGTTCCTGATTTTTTTTTTTTAGGTGCATATTAGTACCTTACACTTCTGAAAATAAAGGTTCTTTATTGGCATTGATGGTTCCATGAATAACCTTGAACATCCATGGAACCTTTCCAATGCAGAAAAGGTACTTTGTAGTCAAAAAACATTCTTTAGATTTTTTAAATGTTCTTCAAAATGATTCTTTTAAGAACTGTTCACTGAAAGGTTCTTTGGGGAACCAAAAATGGTTGTTTTATGGCATCACTGCAAAAACACCTTTTTGGAACCTTATTTTTTTAAGAGTGTAAGGTACATTCTATAACCTAAAATGGTGGATTTTGTACCTGCTTTTCTGAGAGTGTACAAAGACCAAGAATAGTCTAACGTGTACAACGAAACAGTAAGGTGTTACCTTGTGCGGCTGTTTTTGATAAACACGTTTCGCTATGTGCGTGACTAAACGGAACGGACTAATTCGGAGAAAATGTTTACGGAGAAACCACTGAGTCACTGCTTGCATCAGGTGAACTGGCTGCAGTGTGAGGTGTGTGCGTTGGCTCGGATGATCTCCTGCCACAGTGTCTGCCACGCTTAGTTCATCATACTCCAGGCAGAGCTCTGGAGAGACACCTGGACTGGCCAGCCTCTGCTGGGAAGGCCACGCTGTGCCAAAATCAACCGTAATCAACGCACATTTTCTGTCTTATGCATCATAATTATTAACTTTAGTGCTGAGTTTACAGCAGGCAGCTGAAGGAATTTTTATAGCGATTCAGATGCTCGGGTTTGTGGCAGCAGTTCTCTCTCAGTCCCCATGGTGTCAGTGTTTGCAACGTTTGATTATTGCCCTTTGGTCACACTCCAGGTAGGCAGCACGGGGCCTGCAAGTCAATGAAAAGTTTGAAGTTGCTGATTTATTGACAAGAATATAGTTGTATTCTTTTTGTTTTTGTTTTTCAGTATGTATTGTTGGATTAAAAAGAAATGATTTTACATAAATATAAAGAGATTTTTGGGAATTATATAGCCTTTAAATAGCAATAAAATAATCATTTAAATGTTAACAATAAAAAAAAAAATTAGAGTATTTAGCAATAAAATTATATTTAATAAACTAATTAAAATTATAATAATAACAACAACAATTTAAATCTGTTAATAATAGAAAATAGACATGTGCGCTACACAGTGGTATATTTTATGGCTCTTATTAAATATTGCTTATTATTTTGAGAATTCTACTTTTGTCCTACAAATATAATCTAGTTTACAACTATTTTTTTCCCCCCAAATGCATATTTCCTTTAAATAAGTGCGTGTGGCTGACATATGCCAACCTCCCTAAATCTACTGTCTCTCCACCTCCTAAATCACTAGAGGCTGCTAATTTTATTTCAAAACACGGATCCTAAGTTCTAATTTAAAGGCCAGAGCAAACAGCACTTACAGTGAAATTAGTCTCCGGCGTTGAAGCGTGCAATGAAATCGTATCCATCCCTTTTTAATGACTGAATGAAATATTAAAAGAACATAAGCAATAAGAGAAGAAATAATAATAGGAGCAGATTTCCCATGGTGCAGCACATGGAAATGGGGAGATAGGAGCCCTGAGGTTGGGCTGGGCTCCTTCTCTCTCTGTCTGTGAGGCTCCACCAAGCCAGCCAACGTTCCACCGTTTCTCATTAGCTTTGGAAATGAGCACGTCGTGGTTCAAGCTACGCAGCGGGAGGTTCAAGCGCTGCATTCAGCGATGTTTGGAAGATAGGTGGCGCTGGAGATCCTGAATATCGCCTGCTTGACCGGTCTTATGGCTCGGATATTGGAGTAGTGTCTGTAGCTTATTTACAACCCGGGCAAGCCGTGTACTCTCACAGTGTTTCAAAGTGCTTTGGACTTTTAAAACACCAGTTGTAGTTCCTATAAATGCTTTTGTAATTTTCATATTGGTTTAAGGCTCTTTTCCCACTGCGTTGGATGAACTTGCAATCCTAAATTGAGCATTTGGCTCATGATGCTGTGGGAGTATGTTTATGGATTTGAATAAGTGATTCAATGTTAATTTTATAGTAACTGTTAAATGTCAAATTTAGGTTATTGGACTTCTCTTTTCGTAATAGGCTTTTAATGCTTTGGATTTGTGTTTTGTGGAGAACAAAGCTCCTGCCTGTGAATTTCTTTTTTTTTTTTCCTTAGGGAATCATTTCTATTTAACACTGTTTCATCATATGAAAGTAACACAGCTGTCGTCAGATTCCCAGAAATGCTGTTCTGCCAGAATGTCATATAGACAAAAATTGTCTGTTTATTAAAAAAAAGTCAAGTAGTCTTTCTAGGTTAAAAAAGAGATATTTTACATATAGAAAACACTTTTTTTAATATGATATGATTTAGTTTTAGAAAAAAAAAAAATACTAAAAGAAAAAGTTACAAATTCTAAAAAGCTTTTCAGAGTAGTACTTTTTGCTACGAATGCAATACTGTCTATCCAATTTGATTTTCAAGGTTTGGCAGAACCTGATTTTTTTTTTTTCAGGTATTCACACATCTGTGGGATTTGGAGGGAGCTAATCAGTTTTCTCTGCTTTCGGCAGACATGTGTTAGGAGCACGTTGAACCTGAAAAAATCTACTAATTATGGATATCACCCCCGCAATGATTACGCCTTACTTCCTCTTTCCTATTGCTACTCGTGCTTTTTGTGTTTTTTAGCTTCATCTTTAGGCTAGAAACTAGTTTGTCCCAATGTCAGCAACTACGTGCCTCACATGCTTGTATTCAGCACAGAGGATTTTGAACAGCTAGAAATGTGCAAAATTATGCATCTTTAAAATCGACTAGTTAGCAGTTTGCCTAAAAACCTAGTTCACCTGTTGGAAGGAAACCCTGCATAATTAGGAGGGTCAGGTTCACCTGACCTTAATCGGATGCATTTTTTTAAGGGGCAACGGAATGGGTCTTAAAGGCTCGAGCTTCAAAAAAAAAAAAAAAACAGCACAAGATGTGATTATATGTCTGAAAATGTGTAGCTGCATGAATTTTTAAGGGAATGCATTTAAAAATGTGCCTTTTTCAGGAGAGTTTAAAACTAAAGCATGCAAATAAATAAATAATAATAATAAATTATTAAAAATAAAAAAAAAAATAAAAAAAATTTCCATAATACATAAATCTATATATACTAGGGATGAAACTACTCTAATAGTCGTGCTACACAATTAATTAGTTTGACCAGCTTACTAGATTTATTCTTATATTAACTGTTCAACCTACAGTAACTAATTGGCTAATAGACTATTGGATGGTTAGCCAAGCATAATAAACAATCCCTAGGGATCTTGCAAAAGATCTTTGTACTCTGAAAGCTTTTTGATTAAAAACTAGAGTTTACTCCACTCTGACCCCTCCTGTCCTTCTGGATGCTCTCTATGTAGAACGCCTGCTCCTGAAAACCTCGTTCCATGTATCCTGTCCCATTCCCAGAGGGGTGACCCAGTATGGCCTTTGGAGGTGGGAGCACGCAGGCAAGCGAGACGTTTACTTACGCCTCTTAATGGGGAGCGTGATAGGCGCCTGTTCACATCACTGGGAATAAGGGCCGGCGCTGCCCTGCTAGTGCTGAGGCTCATTAGAACAAGGCCAAGATCCTGCCACAAACAGGAACTGGACCGAGCCAAAGACAGTCCTCCCCCCCTACACCTCATCACACTCCAGAGAAAAATCTGTGCTCGTAGGACGTGTCTGTCCGCATCACTGACCCCCTTAAGATGCTAGTTTCCAAGCTCAGCTGCCTTCGGTTCGGTTACAGTTAGTGCCTCCTGAGTACACGCAATATTTGTTTGGTTAGTTTTTGTTTGTTTATTGTTTCCAGATGGCAGCCCTCAACTTTGCCTGCGTGGCTTTCAAGTTCCCAGCGAGCGTTTTATAGTCTTGGCTGGAGTGCTTATCCTGTTTCCTAGACCCCGCTTTATGATGGCACTTTCTTTTTTTTACCTTAAAACTGGGAGCAACTGTCAAAAGCTGTCTGCACTTTTCTTCTGTGAAAAGGTGCAGTGTAGCTGTGTTGTGACGCCACAAGGTTTACCCTAAGTTTAAGGGTCACTTGTGAAGGTAGGGTCCCATTCTCCGCAATTTAGTTCCGTATTGGGAACCGGCCAGATCCCTTTGTTCATAGAGGTGCAGTGAAATGTGGTCCTTTTGTTATGAGAAGGACTGATGAGGCTGGAAACCTTTTCCCATGGCTGGATCTGGGCACCGTTAAAGCCACGTCACTTATTTACAGGAATACAGGAGGTCAGTCTCGGCTGTAAACTGAGGGGGTGGACGACTTGCCCGTCAGATGCGGTTAAAACCAGGGGGCCTACTCATATCCTTAAAGGAATATTCAGGGTTCAGTACAAATTAGGCTCAGTTGACGATATTTGAGGTGTGAAGTTGATTAACATAAGGCCCTATGAAATCTGTTTTATTTTTTCCCAAATTCAGTTTTAATTTTTCTGGTTTTCATTTTTTCAGTTTTAATTTTTCTAGCTTTTTGACTGTTTTAATAGATTAAATTTGATTAATCAAAAAGCATGTCTAAGTAATTGAGATCATGAAACTTACACAATGTAACAACAATTTATTAAAAGGATAACCAAATTTATGTTTTTAAGGCTCTATGAAATCCGTTTTATATTTTTTCCCAAATTCCGTTTTCTTTCCGTTGTAATTTTTCTAGACTAGGCCCTATGAAATCAGTTTTATTTATTTTTTCTGAAATTTAGTTTTATTTTTACCAAATTCTGTGATTTAAATTAATTTTCTGGATTGCATTTTGATGGTTTCATTAAATTATAATAATCAAAGTAATCTCTAAATAATTAATTGGATTAAAAAAAAATATGATTTTATTTATTTATTATCATTATTATTAATGGTTACATTTAATTTTATTTATCAAAAAGCATGCTTAATTAAGTGACATCACGAAACTTGCACAATTTAACATTTTATTAAATGTTTAACAAAATGTACATTTTTAAGGTCCTATGAAATCTGTTTTATTTTTATTTGTTTCTTCTGAAATTTTGTTTTATTTTTACCAAATTCTGTGATTTATATTAACTTTCCGGATTGCATTTTAATGGTTTCATTAACTATTTTTGTATTAAAAAATATTATTTTATTTATTTATTATCATTATTATTATTTATTTCATTTTATTTAATTATTATTATTATTATTATTTTCATTTATGTATTTACATTTTTCTGGTAAATATTCCTTAAAAATAATGAATTAATCATTTTATTAGTAGTGGTAGTACTATCATTGCATTAAGTAATATATTTTGTCACAATTTCTTCAAGGTAAACCTAACTTTTATTTTGATGGGTTACTCAGAAGACCTTTAAGTTTCTCTTCTGAATATGCAGGATTTACATTTAAATAGTATTTTGTGGCTTAATAATCACAGACACTATTCCATATCGTGCTTTGATTTAAGTGTACTTACCTACTTTTGATTTATTCATCCAAAATTTTGGCAAATTCCATGACATTCCATGTTGTACAGTAAATGCCAACCACATATCGTCGCACGTGATTAACCCCTCATGTGTGATGCGCTCATATCGCTATGCGCCATTCACACAGAATGCGCTTTTGTGTTGACAAAGATGTGACGCGGGCAGTGACGTAGGAAAAACGTAAGAAGTTAGGAGTGAACTTCTTTTAACTTGAATGATGCAAAGAACTATTACTCTATGTCTGATATTTCATGTTTGCATCATGGTGACAGGCTTGAAGCTGCTGTTCATTGTTTTTACAGAAGATTTATAGTTAATAATAGTCTACTGGTGTTATACCTTCAGTCATTTTGAATTTGATTTACCTTGACTTTTGAAATTTTTTTTAAAGCATTTTCCTTGTATTATTTCTGAACATATAATATGTGTAAGACGAGTTTGTACAAGATGTAGTTGTAGTTCATGCATCTTTTCTTCAAAGATATTTAACAAGTGATTTGTTTAACATTTACATCTTGTTGACAACTTCATGTGTGTTCACACTTACAATGTACTGGTAGCTATTCTGTATTCTGAGCATTGTAACATTTACAAATTGGCACCATTCACTTCAACTGTAATTGCCTCACTGTAAAAAGTGGGAACATATGGAAATGATCATTTTTTTTGTAACTTTATGGCGCAAATGCTAATTATTGAGCTTAAACCAGAATATTACTTAAGAAATCTGGTTACTCTCGGATCCCATTCTAGTTTAATGACAATCTGTGTAGTCTGCAGCTCGTTTTGTTGCGTGCGTATGTTTACATTGCTAAAGCGACTGGAGACCCGTTTCCCGTTGCACGCAGCTGGTGTCAGCGCCGAGGTGTCATGGTAACGGCGCGATGACTGTGTCAGGCAGGGCTTAGCTCATGTCAGTCTTAATCACGGGATCATCGTGTTGTTAAGGTGCTGAGAAAGCTGCGATACAGTATCGCATGTAGCACTGTAACACGCTCTGGCCCGAGGCTGACCCCTGGGATGAGGTGTGACCGTGACGTATAAGCTGTGTTTCTTTTTCTTTTTTTTTCCTCCAGACCTTGTTGTCTGTTTAATCTTTTCCCTGACCGTTCGGCGGCTTGGGTCGGGAAGAGGACAACAACTCTTGGCTGCACTTTTTCTGAACTGTGTTATCATGTCATACGTTGCTTTAAATAGCAGGGAAGCCTCATACATTTAAGGTGTTTAAGAAGAGACCTCAAAGGACAGCCAGCTTGTCAATGGGAATGTAATGGTGTTGTGCACTAATAGCTTTTTAAGTCGTACTCAGAGTACACTGTAGTTAATGTGTCTTTTTTTGAAATGCTGTTCTTTATGCTCACCTGTTACAGGAAGTCCTTGGCGACAGGCCTCGCATTATGTCTGTTTACCTCACAGAAGATGCACAACAACCAATTTTTTTTAAGCTAAATTTGGTGAAACTCTAACAGAACATCTTACACTACTTTTTCACTCTGCAATCACGTAATATGAGTTAGGAAAGGAATTATGTAGGTTTTTTTGTGGAGCGTTGTGTTGTGCGTTCATTGGTGGAGACAAAGATATCTCTCCTATCTATGGGAGTAATTATAGATGCCACATAATATATCCGTCAATCAACACCCGTATGTGTTTTGTGACACCCCTTATGCGATCCATATGTTGCATACCCCATTTTTGCACTTTGTTATCAGTGTAAATCAGTAGTTAGAAAAGAGAACTGAGTCTACATAGGTTTTCAGAAGAAAAAAAATCCAATGTGTAATGTTTTTGGTGGTTCATATTGCTCAAAATCCTTTCATTTCTTCACCTCTTGAATGCTGGGCGTTGGGTTAAATATATTTAACTCTATCGGTGACTTGAGCGACGCATGTCTAAGCGAAGGTTCAATTGTTACACGAAACGTAGAGGTTCATTTGGGAACTAGTACGTAGATCAATCAGCCCTCTTCAAACGCTTTGCTTCTGAACTAATTATCACGTAATAGCTGATGTGCCAACAAACAACTAGGCTAATTATTCTCTGATTTTGCTTCCGTGAGAACACAAAGTGAATTATTTTAACACCTTTGTAAATGTCCCCAGAAGAGCGTTCTTTATCAGAATCTGCCCCAGCTGCTAAACGCTCTAACAGGTGAGGGTGTTGTACATATGTGGCTTTTTGCGCTGCGCTTGGAATACTTATTTTACCAGAGGAGAAAACGTTTGTGACTGGTATTGTTTGGTTTATCTGTAGCTAAGAACTTATGACACAATCTCTTTGTTTGCAGTTACTTCGGAACAAAGAAAAGCAGCCTTGCGAATTTGCCCACGGCATTTTTTTCTATGCTCACGTCTGAAAGGGTTGAGGGGGAACGGTTTGTTTAGCTGAAAAGGTCCTCTAAACGGTTTAACCTTCCCGAGCGGCCCAACAAACAGATAGGCTGAAATTGGTGGTGGCACGACCGGCCTTTTAAAAAAAGCAAAGCCCTTTTATTTGTCTGATCCGCGTGGATTTGTATTCAGTCGACACGAAGGGCCGTGATTATGAAGACGTGTGAATTACAGACCAGGTCATTTGAAAGTGACGACCTGGGAATGGCACCAAAGCCTTTAGAGGAACAGCCTTTTGAGGCCTTTTCCCTTTAATTCCGGTGCTGGCTTGTCCCCACAAACCCCCCTTAGTCCAGTTGGCACGGCTTTGATCTGTCCGTTTGACAATGAGCCCATCACAAGATTGCAAATTAAGGCAACTGGACACTAAATATGAAATGGAACAAAATAACATTTGGGGGTCTTTCTTGTGTTTGGAACGGACTGTTTGTGTTCACAATTACTGGGAAAACCTGTTGCGGTGTGTCTTTTTGATTCTGTCCGAATTTCAGGTTTCCCATTTAGGGGTTTTTGCCTGACAGTGCGTTGTATATCCATCTCGTAGTAAATATCTCTCAGACACATCGCCATGCCTTTTAGACCCGGCCGCAGCCATGCGCTACTTCCTACAGGCCTTTGTTTACCCTCCTGGGCCCCAGCTGTTGGGATAGGTGATAGCCGTGCTCCTCGCCCCGAGGCCGCCCAAAAACCTGAGTCTGTGCACTGTTGCACCCCAAAACCTAAATAGGCGCATTAGACACAGCACATTAAGGGGCTGCTGGTGTGGAGGTGGGTGCGTGTCCCAGAGGCCCTAGTCTCTCTCCTCCTTCACACCTCGCCCCCTTTGCTCTGTCTGGACAGATCAGGGGCCACGACACTGCGAAAGCTCAACGCGGGCCTTTGTACTTGGTCCCCCCCGTTCTCCCACCTCCATTCACACGGTAGCTTACTGATTTAGATATATCTCCACCAGTGAGAACGGGTGCCCATTGTTCGCTTCTTTTTCTTGTTACACCGTGTTTGATCTGCCATTATGTTGACCTAGAGTCATGATGCTGTTTTTGTGTCTCTTTTGACTTTTCTTTCCCTGCTACACTCTCGTGCCAATGTCTTTAATGTCTTAAGTCGAGAAAATATTGGCCTGGTGAACCAGGGTTTATCTAAAGTTTAAAATGTTATTTTTTTAATAAAAGATTCTGTATTTAGGAGGAAGAGCGAAGCGCACTGATGACCCAGAGAGAAAGACTCTCACAGAAAGGAGTTTTACTGCAGATATAATCACTGATATAGACCAGGCTATTAAGGAGATAATAAAGACTAAAGGGCAGAGGAAAAACTAACATGGAGATAAAAACAAACTGCCCAGTTTATCCTTACTGACAATTTTCTCCTCTATAATGAAGTGTATTTCCCTGTGGCTCGCATTGTGCGCTCTGATTTTGTGCAGATTCTGATTGGTGTCATAGCTGAGAGAGCGCGAAAGATTGGATCAATAACGTGGGCCCGGGATCAGAAAATGAGGAAACCTGTTCCCAAAATAATGAAAGCAATGATGGTGTCTCTCCACTCGTAATGAACTTTACTACGAGCGTACTTGAGCATGACTTTGTCTCAGAGCAATGCAAATGGAATTGCCCCCTGATGGTTTGGAATGCACCCAGCTGGCCTTTAAAAGGTGATAATTGGAAAATACAGGATACAGCCGTGGTCAGAAAAGGGACTTCTTGTTCGGCTGCTTTAACCACTGTGTGTTTGATACAAGCTATGGCGCGCTTGCTTTGAGCAAGCGTTTTACATTTTGTCTTTTTTCATAGGCAGGTCACTTTTTTGTTGATGTAAATTTTACAAAAGCATTTCCTTGATTTTATTTGGGTTCCCCCTAGTGAAAAATAAATATACTAAAATGTATTTCAAATAATGTATTTCATCCTAAGTATATAACAAACACATTTACATGTTATGCACTTAATACAAATACCCTGCAATTGCACTTTTAGTATAGTAAATTGGTATACTTAAAGTCTAATTTTATACTTAATGCACTTTAATTGTGCAAAAGCAGTGCTGAAGTCCAACTAAAGATATACTTAAGTATATTTCGTTGTGCTAAAGTGGAACTATTGCAAGTATACTTTAGGTACAATTTAAATATCTTGCATTTCAAAACCAATTTTGTTCAAAGATCACACAATCCTCATCAGCAGTGATATTAAAACATATTTTAGGCTTAACATTAAGAAATGTGC
>JAHKKF010503336.1:0-13064 GCA_019740295.1 Labeo calbasu
ATGGTTTTTGAGGAAAGCATTTCAGGATTTTTTGCCATATAATGGACTTCATTGGTGCCCTGATCTTGAACTCTGAACATCCCATCACTGCTATGAATCACGTCTAAGTTCATTGTCCGTGTAAACAGGTAGAGTATGGCAGAAAACTCCATCTTATTTTCTCCTACAAATTCAGAATCATCTGACATCGTTGTACCTTTTTGTTTGTAAACTGCGCTTTGTAAACACTGGGTCTGTGGGTTCCGTGGACGTGCATCCCAGAGCCTGTGCTACACAAGCTTTTGTGCTTAAAAAGTATACGAATTTGTTTTTTCTGAAACAAATGATTGATCTTTTCGCTAGATAAGACCCTTCTTCCTAGTCTGGGATCGTTTAGAGCCCTTTGAAGCTGCATTTAAACTACATTTTGGAAGTTCAAAATCGGGGCACCAATGAAGTCCATAATATGAAGAAAAATCCTGAAATGCTTTCCTCAAAAACCAGAATTTCTGAAGACAGAAAGACTTGAACATCTGGGACGACAAGGGGGTGAGTAAATTATTACTGAATTGTTATTGAATTTGAGGGTACTGGACGTGGGAAATCATTGAAAGGTTCTTGAATTTGAAGTTAACCAAGGTGTGTGAACCCTGTATGCAGCATATGCAAAGTCTTTTATCTTTTTGGATGTCTCTGAATTTTGATAGTTTCATGCTATGGGCAGCCAATAAGTATAAGAACAAGACACATTGTACTGGGTAGTACACACTAGGGCTGCATGATTATGACAAAAGTCATAATTGTCGATTATACCCTTGAAATTGTAATTGCGATTAATTACGATTATCACAATTTACATTTACTGATGTTTTGAATAGTTTTATACCATTGCTTGAAGCAACATATTTGTAAATAGTTTCTTCTTTAAATATTAAAAAAAATATATATTGTTAGGTGCATGTTATTTATTTATTTATATACTTATTTACCTATTCACTTATTAAGCATTAGCACTCTATACAGTACTGTGGAAACAGCACACAGCACTGACCGATTTTTGAATGGAAAATACATTTATTGAGTAAGAATGCATTAAATTGAACCTGAGGACTGGAGTAATGCCTGATGAAAATTCAGCTTTACCATCGCAGTCATAAATTACATTTTACAATATATTACAATAGAACTTATTTAAAAATTGTAATGATTTCACATTAGTACTATTATACTGTGTTTTAGATAAAATAAATGCAGCCTTGATGAACAAAAGAGACTTTTTTTAAAAACAGAACATCTTTCTGACACAACATTTTATATTTGCATAATATAAAACACGTGCAGTGTTCTAGACAGTATTCATATTACATACTAAAGATGTATAAATATGTATACACGTATACCACACACTGTAAGAAAGAAAAGGTACAAAAGCTGTCACTGGGGCAGTACCTTTTCAAAAGGTTCATCTTTGTACCTTATTTACCCTTAAAGGGTGCGTATTAGTACCTAAATGGCACATTTTAGTACCTTGATTACATAACACAGTAAATTTAACATAGCGGATTTATCACATTTCTCAGGGCACAGGTTAATTGCTGCAACAGGAACAAAATTTATACAGGATTGAACATGTTGTTCACACTGTTTAGTGTACTTTACTGTGTTGTAGTAGTTTCTAGTTATTGCATACTAGATTTGTAGTGCAATAGTAAATGTATAGTGCATATTAGATTTATAGTTCATAGCAGACCTGTAGTACATACAGTACTAGATGTAGAGAAGATTAAATGGTATTGTAAGTGTTTCCAGCATTCTCCAAGCAGCATTTATTTTAATTTAAGTTTTTAGTATTAGTACATTTTTAGTATTAGTACAAGTTAGTAGTTAGTCATATCGCTGCAATGCAGTTAGCTACTTGGCAACCTACATTTTAAAGCTTTCTTAATACTGGCAATGTGATAGAGCACAATTACTCAGTGATTACACGGCTAGAAAAGAGGCGTTTGTGATCTGTGAATGTGACTTTGTGACAAGGGCTGCTGGCAAAGACAGGAGCTGTAGTAATAAAGTGTTGGACCCAGTTTACACAGGTTAATGTCACATGATGCTTTATTCCCTGCTGAGACTCCACCGAGAGTGCGGAAACAGGCTGTTGCCTCTCTGTCTACATTTTTTTCATGGTTTCATTCCCAGATTCCTGTACTGATCAAAATAAACTTCATTACTTCACTGTGTGAGAAGAGATTAAATGAGCGATTTTGATCTTCTCCATGAGCTTTCATCAAGCTGTTTTGTCATTATGGTTTTTTGGTTAATAACTCTACACTTACCTGTGCTCATAGAAGTCATTGTAGATATTAGACTAGTCTTCTTTTAATTGTATTATATGTGCAGTTGTACTTCAGTTGTAATCTTAAATGTATATTTAAAAATGTACTTGCGGATAATATAATATTAATGAAATGAAGGCCACTTAAGTGTTCTTAAAAAGAGAGAACACTCTCATTACTTGTTAATGCATTTTAGTTCACTTTATGATAATGTCAAATGAAAAGTTTTACTTTAAAGTACATTATGCTGTAGCCTAATAATCATTTGTCATGTTTTAAACAAGCTCTTATTTTGATGTCTAGACTACTGTACTAAAGTACAAGTACTTGATCATAACTAACTGCAGTGTGGTATTCATTAGAAAATTTTAAGTTAATATATTTTAAATGTACTATTTCGTAAATTCTTCAAAACAAATGTGCAATTGCAAAATATTTAAGATATTTAAGACGTTAAAGATTTTAATGTTTTTTTAAAGAATTATCTTCTGCTCACCAAGCCTGCATTTGATCCAAAATACAACAAAAGCGGTAATATTGTGAAATATTTTTACTATTTAGAATAACTGCTTTCTATTTTAATATATTTTAAAATGAAATTTATTCCTGTGATCAAAGCTGAATTTTCAGCATAATTAGTCCAGTCTTCAGTGTCACATGATCCTTCAGAAATCATTGTCATATGCTGATTTGCTGTTCAAGAAACATTTATTATTATTTTTATTAATATTTAAAAGAGTTGGGTACATTTTTTCAGGATTCTTTGATGAATAGAAAGATCCAAAGATCAGCATTCATCTGAAATAAAAAGATGTGTAACATTGTACCCTATATAATTCAAAAGCTTGGAGTTAGTATAATATTTTTTTTCTTTTTAGCAAGGATGCTTTAAACGGATCAAAAGACGATGACAAAAATATTTATAATGTTACAAAAGATTTTTATTTCAGATAAACACTGTTCTTCTGAGCTTTCTATTCATTAAAAAAAACCTACTCAGCTGTTTTAACATACATTTTTGAGCAGCAAATCGGAATAAAGCTAAAAATTCAGCTTTGAAATCACTGGAATAAATGACATGTTAAAAAATGTATTAAACTAAAAACAGTTATTTTAAATAGTAAAATTATATCAAAATTGTACTCTTTTTGCTGAACAGTGGATCAAAAAAAATGCAGGCTTGGTGAACACTTCCTTGAAAAACATTAAACATCTTACTGTTCAAAAACTTTTGACTGGTAGTGTATTAAATAAATGTAAGTGCATAACATACAAGTTTCAATAGAAATTACATTTTACATTTTATATATATATATATATATATATACATACATATATTTGTTTACAATAAATCCTTATCGGTATATACACATTAACCATATTTCAAAAACAATAAAAGTAATTATGAAATCACATATAAAGATGTAATTAAATCCTACTGAAGTGGGTCAAAAAAAAAACATTAAATTGTATTTAATATATTTTTTGCAATTACTTGCATATTATTAATAATATATTTTCAGTATATTATTTCTGTGACGTACTCATGTGTTCATATACTGTATGACTATTCAAAAATAGGCTAAATATGCTTTTTCACGAAGGTTATCTCTAATAATTCTCATACTCATAATTACTCGTGTCATTTGCTGTTGTATTGAATTGATTTATTTTGTGTACAGATCTCATTTTGTTTGTTTGTGCTATTTTTGTGTCTGCAGTCTATCAGCTTATCAAACAGTTTACACCTATTAAACGTTCAGTAAGAATCATTTGCCACATGCAAAATTCCACGTTTACAATGTTTTTGTGTTATTTTTTTTTCTCTGCCACACTAACACATTACAAAACAGCTCTGATTTTCCATCCATGCTTTACTCGAAAGGGATTTTTTTCTATGAGGGCTACAAATCTGTACTGCAGAGGCTCACCATGCGAACAGGGTTTAACCCATTTTGATGGCTGTGCCATATTGCATTATAAATTATTAACAGCCAAGGCAGCCCTGCATTATGTCTGCTAAATTATGTTTGCTAAATTATGCGTACCGCACGATTGTCCTCTGGTTTTATAGGTTTTTCGCCGTGCGTGTGTGTTCGCGAGCGTTTCTGTCTCATATAGGTGTGGTTAACATAAAACATCCAGTGCTGTGAGGTAACATTTCTTCTCCTGCTTGGTCAGGGAGTCTCTACAGACTCATTGCAATGATCCAATTCATGTAATGTTGCTGAATTGCATGTTTGTCAGTTATTCCCTTATCTCGTCCCAAGGGATGAAAGCACTGCCCCCCTCCCATCTCTCCATGCTTTCGCGATTCAGCGTTACTATGGTAACAGTGGAGACCTGCCTTTGCTCCTCTCTCCCCAAGTTCTTTAGAAACACTCCTTGCCAAAGTTCCCCCAAACTGTTTTCGCGGCAAAGAAGTTGCAGCAGAATTCAGTCTCCACTCTTTTCTTTCTTTTCTATCTCCAGGTTTTTTATCAGCAATGACCAGAAGTGACACAAAGTAAGACTATACACTCACCAAGGCATCAACACAAGCTTCTCCACTGCGGTCGACCTAGCAGAGAATCGTGGAGTAAACGAGCGCAGGAAGGAGAAAAGGAGTGTGCGAGGACAGTCGATGGATGCTGCCCGGATTGAAGGGACAGCACATTCTCATCTGACGAGGAAAAGAAAGATTTCAAAATTGAGTCGAAGGACAGAAACTCGCCGTCAGGTAAGCTCGTCCAATCAGGTAATAGTAGGACGCATGACATTTCTCATCTCTCCATCTCTATACTATCAATATGAAAGAAAACAAAGTGAAACAAGTGATATTTCCTCATCTCTCTCTTCCATAGGCATGGTGTGTGAGAAGGGCATTCAGATCCTTCTCACCATCGTGGGTGCTTTCGCATCCTTCGGCCTGATGACGGTGGCTATCGGCACTGATTATTGGCTGTATTCGCGGGCGCTCATCTGTAACAGCACCGCCAATACCACACAAGAGGATCCCCATAATAAGGAGAAGAAGGACCCCGGGGCCTTGACGCACTCTGGCCTGTGGAGGATCTGTTGTCTGGAGGGTCAGCTACTATCTTGGCTTTTTGTTACATTGGGGGGTGACATCTGTGTGCAGTTATTTGAAATAATAAAGGGAGAGTTAAGATTTATTAAAGGGGACATTGGATGCAAATTTCACTTTAACATGGTATGTGCATATAAATGTGTACACAACCACCCTACAATGAAAAAAAAATCAATTCACGCCTTTATTTAATCCCCACAAAACCTAAACAGTCTCGATTATCAAGCTGTTTTGATTTTCTGAGCAGTATGATGATATATTGCTCAAGCCCCACCCACAACCGCTGACAGACTGTCCCGTTTAGCATATTTCCTCCCTCAGCCAGTTGTACGCTGTCTGACATTTTCTCCACGCTCGAGCAGCTGTGGCGACAACGTCTCGTAAGCAATGCAGGTGTTTTGTAATTGGATGTAAAAGTGAACATAAGAGTCTTGATTTTCTCCAGACCTCAGAGCCACTGAGGACACAGTGGATTAGTTTTGTTTTTGATGGTAATGCGACACCAAATACACAAAAAAACTGAAGAGAGGGGCGGGGTGAGCAGTAGCTCATTATCATTTAAAGAGACCTGCACCAAAACGGGTCGCTGTGAACCGTTGTTATTGACTAGGTAAAACGGATGTTGTTTTACACGACCATTGAGAAATTTTAAACAAAGTATGTTGTAGACAAACTAGCATCCGATTTCCCCCTTAACATGTGCCTTCATCAGGGCAACTCTATGATAGGACAGTGTATATATTTAAAAAAATGCTAGGCCACAGTATGGAAAACAGAAAATAGTACATCAAATGGGATATCATATATGAATAAATATGTTTCATGATTTTAATAATTAATGCTTTTTTAAACATTTACAGAGTTTGATGATATTTCTGTATCATGTTTTAATTCTATAGACTCAATGGAAATCAGATTAATCAACTTTTTTATTTTATTGACATAGTTTTTAACAGTAAGAAATGAAAAACATATTTGCTGATAATTTTGTGAAGAAAAAATATTTATACAATATTATTCAAAAGTTTGGGATTGGTAAGATTATTTTTATGTTTTTGAAAGAAATCTTAAAGAAATCTCTTTAATACTCACCAAGGCTGCATTTATTTGAAAAAAATACAGTAAAAACTGCAATATTGTGAAAAATTATAAAAAATGTAAAAAGATGGTTTCAGTTGTCAAATATTTTAAAATGTTTCATGTGCTCATCAAGGCTGCATTTATTTGAACAAAAATACAGAAAAATTGTGAAATGTTATTGCAATTTAAAATAACAGTTTTCTATTTTAATATACTTTAAAATATAATTTATTTCTGTTATCAGATATGAAATTTCAGCATCATAACTCCAGTCTTCAGTGTCAAAAGATCTTACAGAAATCAGTGTTGGAAACTGTTGTACTGCTTAAATGTTTTGAAACCTGTGATACCTTTTTCAGACTTCTTTTGATGAAGTTTAAAAGAAAGCATTTATTAAAAATAGAATTATTTTCTACTAATATAAGTCTTTACTATCACTTTTTATCAATTTAACACAAGAATCATGTAAAAAGCAAAGTAAGGTTAAAAGTTGGGTATACAGGTGTTTTCAGCATTTATAATAAATGATCACATTAGAATGATTTCTGAAGGATCACTAAAGACTGGAGTAATGATGCTGAAACAGGAATAACTTGTATTTTAAAGTATACTAAAATAGAAACTGTATAATAATAATTTCACAATATTACAGTTTCAATGTGTTTTTGATCAAATAATTGCAGCCTACTGATCCCAAACTTTTGAATGGCAGTGTGTATCACACTATTTTCAATATTTATATCCAATTTTTTTTTTTTTTCTAATTTAAAGGGAATATTCTTATTTTATGTTATGAAAACCCCCTGACTTGTATTATTTTTCAGGCATGGCACTGTTTCCAATTGCAAAAATATTATAATCATAAGATTGTTAATATTATAATTATTCATCCAATTAATAGGATCTCACAAGCTTTACATAATGCACATTATTCATGTATTTTCATTTACACATCTACATTATTCTTAAAAAAATGGCTAATATGCCTGGATGAAACCATTTCAAAAGTAGTTAAATTCTTTGTTTAAATAGTATTTAAGGATAATTAACACACACGGTATTATAAAACATCTACACGTCCTGAACCCTGATATGGCCATTTACTGCTAAAGACTTTTGAGTGTCAGAGCCAAGCCAAAAAATTCTGTAAAGGTCTAATTAAAAGGCTGAGCTGACTGCATTGAGAGGTCAACACAGAGGGACAGCAGTCGCGGCCTTAGGGGCCATTCTAGCGCCTCGTGTTCTCACTCATCCCCGTGTAATGCGCTCTCCGCTCTGCCTGCAGCCAGCCATTGTGCTCTGCTAATTTAGCCTTATGGCTAAGCTCTCTGATAACAAAGCATTCAATTAAAGATAAGCCTGGATTCCCAATCATCACAGCGGCGCGGCTTCTCTCTCAGTCGTCTCTCTTTGTTTCTTTCTCGAACTCATTAAAGCTTCGCTTTCCACTCTTTCTTTGGCCCGTCGGTCGCTGTAGTGTTACAGCACTCTTGGCATAGTTTAGAGGTCAAGACATCCTTGCTTTCCCCAGGGATTAGAGCCAAGATGGACGCTTAGTAGAAACACAATTAAGAGCAGGTGAAGTGGAAAGCAGACATTTTGGATCTGCATAATGAATGTCACCGCTAAACCGGCCCAAACAGCAAACACTGTTGGCTGTGTGACCGTAGGTGCGCTGATTGTCACATCAACCCGACGCGATTCTAGACACGCACACACATGCTGGGCCTCGTCCTGCCCTTCATCTACGCTCCCCTGCTGCTGTAGCAATCGATAGCAGAGGCTAATGCTACTCTTAAAGATAATGAGGTGCTTTCATGTTTATGTAACTTAAATCAGAGAACACAAGGTCAAGGTAGGTAAATATCTGCAGGCCATACCTGCTGAAAAGTCCAGTTTAGACCAGCATGAGTATCTATACTGGCTTTTTAATATTTTATTTTAGCTAGTTACATATCTCACTTTTCTTTACCTGATGTACTAAATTAATAAAGTTTATAACCAATAAAAATAAATAACTACCCTTTTGTGGTACACCAATATTTTCCCATGGTTGTCAGGTCTGTTGCACTTGATGGCAGTAACTATTGTTTAGAAACAAGGCCATTGCTGAAAAAACCCAAATGGTGATGGCAGATTCTCCTCAGTGACACCTTTCCCCTTTGTGCCCTCGTCTCTTTCTTACAGATTAATGTCCATGAGAGGAGGAATATAAAAAGACAAGTACAAAACAGCTGTGAAAAGAACCCCCCCCCCCACAACTGTCCACCTGTTTCTCCCTTTGTCTGTCTCATCAATCCATCACATTCCCACTCCATCAGTCAACACCAGTCATGATGTCATCATAGTGCGTCAGTCTGTCTGTCTGCACTGGAGCGGGTAGCTATTCCCTCCCTGACTGACTCCAGGGCTATCTGATTTCTGTGGTGCATGTATGTGTGTTTTCTGTTCCACATCTTAACAAACGAACATAATGAATTAAGAGAATTATATCTGTATCAGACCTCCCTATCTAATTTAAAGAGATTGGATTGCGGATTAGACCATTAATTGGTATTTCAGAACTTTTGCAGTAAATTAGATTTTAGAAGGAACGGTATGTCTGTCTCTGTCTATGTATCTATCGATCGATCTACATTGCCTTGCGAAAGTATTCATACGCCTTCATTTTTTCACATTTTGTTTTGTTGCAGCCTTATGTTAAACTGCTTTAAATAACTTTTTTTTCCTCCTCAATCTACACTCAATACACCATAATGACAAAGCAAAAAACTGATTTGTTACAACTTTGTAAATGTATTAAAATTAAAAAACTGAAATAAGTGCATTGCATAAGTATTCATACACTTAATGCGGTACTTAGCTGAAGCACCTTTACAGCCTCAAGTCTTTTTGGTATGATGCAACAAGCTTTGCACATCAGCATTTGGCAATTATCTGCCATTTTTCTCCTCACCTCTTCACCTCTCAGCTTGGATGGGGGCTGGCAGACATTTTCAGGTTTCTCCAGAAATGTTTGATTGGGTTCAAGCCCAGGCTGTGGCTGGACCACTCAAGGACATTCACAGAGTTGTCTATAAGACACTCTTGCTGTGTGCTTAGGATCATTGTCCTGTTGGAAGGTGAACCTTCTGTCCAGAGGTTGTAGGTTTTTATTAAAGGGATAGCTCACCCAAAAATGAAAATCCTGTCTTTAACTACTCACCTTCATGTCGTTCCAAACCCGTAAGACCTTCGTTCATCTTCTGAACACAAATTAAGTTTTTTTTTGATGAAAGAGCTCTCTGACCCTCCATAGACAGCAAGGGTCCTACCCTATACCCTAAATTGAGTTTGAGCTTTACTTATACACTGACGTGTCCCTCAGTCCACGCGACAGAAAAACAGCCCCACAGCATGAGGCTGCTACCAGCACACTTTACTTTTGGGATGGTACTCTGCAGGTGATGAGCAGTGCCTGGTTTCCTCCATTCATGATGCTTGGAATGAAGTTCATCAGACCAGAGAATCTTGTTTCTCACAGTCTCAGGCTCTTTTAGGTACTTTGTTGCAAATTCCAAGTGTGTTTTCAGGACAGAACATTGAGTTTGGCCACACCACCATGAAGACTGGATTGGTGGAGTGTTGCAGTGATGTTTGTCCTTCTGAGTTTCTCCCATCTGCATATATGATCATGGAGCTCAGCTAGCTCAGTGAGCATCAGTTTCTTGGTCACCAGTCTAACCAAAACCCTTCCCCTATCAATTGCTCAGTTTGCCAGGAGGCCAGCTCTAGGAAGAGTCCTGGTTGTACCAAACTACTTGGTTTTTCTTACTACTATGGATAATGGAGGCTACATGCTTTTGTAAACCTTCAATGCAGCAGAATATTTTTCTAAACTCATCCCCAGATGTGAGGCTTGACACAGTCCTGTGTGCTCCACAGGCAGTTCTTTTGACCTCAGGGCTTGGTTTTTGCTCTGATATGCATTTTTAGCGGTTGAGAGGTGTGTGCCTTTCCAATGAATTTGCCACAGGCTAAAGTGTATCTAACATCTACAAGCAATATGAATGCTCCTGAGCTTAATTTCAAGTGTCCTAGAGTAGGGTATGAATACTTATGCAGTGGAATATTTCAGTTTCTTATTTCTTATAAATTAGCGAAGTTGTTACAAACTTGTTTTTTGCTTTGTCATTATGGTCTATGGAGTATTGATTGATGTGGGGAAAAAGTAATTTAAAGCAGTGTAACATAAGGCTGCAACATGAAACATAAAAAATGAAGGGGTATGAATACTTTCACAAGGCACTCTGTCTGATATTAATGCCTGTTTTATTATTAGAAAACGTTTTTTGTACAACATTCAGCAAAATAATATTAAAAAAGAAGGCATATGTGAATATAGTAGCATTTTAGTAGAATTTTTATAGTCATGCAGTTTACAATATACATTAAGAGCTGGGGGTGTGAAAACTTTTTGAATTTGAAAATCAAGGTAAATTGTATTTAAGTTGTCTTCCAGGAAACATGCAAGTATCTTCTGTTGCTTCTGAAGGGCAGTAATAAATGGAAAAAAACTAATATTTCAACCAAATCAGAAAAATTTTGACATCTTCATCCTGTTCAAAAGTTTTCACCCCCGGCTCTTAATGCATCACGTTTCCTTCTGTTTTCCTTCTGTTTTTTCCTTCTATTTTTTTTTTATTAATATTTTTATTCAGGATACATTAAATTGGTGAAAAGTGACAGTGAAGACATATATAATGCTACAAATCATTTGTTTCAAATGCTGTTGTTTTTAACTTTTTGAACTGTGGAAACAGCTTTCTGAATTTCTGAAAGATCATGTGACACCGAAGACTTGAGTAATGATGCTGAAAATTCATCTTTCCGTCAAAAATATTAGAATAGAAAACAGCCGTTTTAAATTGTAATCATATTTTACATTATTACTGTTTTTTTTTATCAAATAAATACAGCCTTGGTGAGCATAAGAGACTTCCTTAAAAAACTATTTAAAATCTTACCAACCCCAAACTTCTGAATGGTAGTGTAATAAGCGATGTCACTTAATTATGATCGAGATGAGTATTAAATATTAAAACAATCCAGCTACAGGCTCTGCCAGAAAGTGCAGTGAGTGCTTGTACATCAGGGTGTGATCACGTAGACTATATTTGTGTGAAAGTGCGAGGGGTTTTTATAGAGGTACAGTGCTGCAGTTCATTCTCAGTTAAGCTCAGAATTAACATAGGCGCAGTATGTGCGGGTTGTTGCAAAGATGTCTCACCTCTGATGTTCCTGTCTTTTTGCTTGTAGGGGTAAAGCGTGGCGTGTGCTCCCAGATCAACCACTTCCCAGAGGACGCTGACTTTGATCATGATGGAGCAGAATATGTCCTGCGTAAGAGGCTGCCCTTTATTACAACAACAGAGTTTATCATGACAAAGCATTTCTGCAGCATGAATGGAATGCAGCTACACCAAATGTCTTTGCCTTGTGAACAGCTCACCCAAAAATAAAACATTGCCACTGTTTACTCATCCTTGTTTAGTCTCAAATTCTTGTTTTTTCCCCACTTTTTTTTTTTTTTAAATAATATTTGTTTTGGAACACCATGGGGGTGTTTATATAAATAATGATTCACATAATTCTGCAAATTCAATCCTATGCTTCATATCCTCTAAAATGCTGCAAGACATTTCTGTGCTACCACTTCCTGTGTGCACGTGTCACACGCATAAATGCATGCATGCACACAGGTTGGCATTTTGGTTGGTATTTAGATGGCATTTCCTTGCGCTGTCCCAGCTTGACTGGTCCCAGATGGGATGCCGAACTGCCAGGGGAACATTTTTATCCTCTGGGGCTTTTTCATACACAGTGCACAACTGCATGATTTAATTAACCCAGGTGCCTCATTTTAGCTTAATATTCCTATCTAAAAATGTGTGGAGATATGAATGCACAGTGTTAAAGACCTGAAGAGAATTGACTCGCCTGCACTCATCACGTCTCACTCTTCTAATGCTCTCCGTCTCTCACCCTCTCCCATCTGTCTCTCTACTCCACTATTCTCTCTTTCCCTGCAGGAGTGGTCCGGGCCTCCAACATCTTTCCCATTCTTAGTGCCATCCTGCTGCTAATGGGAGGAGTCTGTATCGCAGCCAGCCGTTTCTACAAGAGCAAAAGGAACATCGTGCTGGGTGCTGGCATTCTGTTTGTGGCAGCAGGTAAATTGTGTGCATTGTGTCTATACATTGGTCCAGGAGTAAATGTCAAATTACATCTAATATTTACCTGTACTAGAAAAATGTGTCATACGCTAAAATCTTGAGAATCTGGAGTTTAAAAAAAATTAAACCTGTAAATAAATATATACATGGACAAAGCTTTCAATTTAAATTTAGAAGAAATTTTAGATTTAAAAAAAAAAAAAAATTTAGATTTTAATATAATATAATATATACAATATTTGCATTCAAGATTACATATACTATATTAATTATATAATAATAATAATAATATTATAAAATACTATATAAAATATTTGCATTATTTTGCATTCAAGATTACATATATTATATTATATTTAGAATCTGGGATTTAAAAAAATAAAAAATAAA
>JAHKKF010503340.1:0-18024 GCA_019740295.1 Labeo calbasu
CTGGATCATGAATGATTCGCGTGAACATAGACGGATATATGTAGATTCGGGAGGTGCATTCCCTTCACAAACAAACTGCATCTTCTGCAGCTCAGATGTCTGGAGTAAATGACGACCACTATGTTCATTATTACATCCAGCAACACAATACCTCAATCGCTCAATCGGAGATATACTTGTCTAACTTACATCCCTGCTCCGGCATCGAAACAAAGAGGGCGGACTGTTACAACCGATCTGAGGTAAAATGCTAATGTCAACGCTGACTGTTTCTATAGCAACCGCCCCATATGGTCGCGCATATCCGCCATATTTGTAGTTTTTTAACACTTTTTATGCGTGTTTGTAGCAAGTGTGCCGCACAAGTCTTGAAAAGTGAAGCCAAAACGTTTTAATCTCCCCCAGGTGGCTGATCCCAGTATAGGTTATAAACCCCGCCCTCTTCATGTAATCTAATGGGACATGAGGCAAACTAAAGAATTACATTTCACTTAAAATAATTATAAAATAGTTATTTTATGTAGTTTTTTATCACGCTAATGTAAGTACAAGTGTTTGTTTATTTAAATAAGTTTGGTTTAAGTTATGTCATGTTATAAAAATAGGAGCGTGATCATGATTGACAGTTGAGATTTACAGATTCTCTGAGTGAACTCAGGCCCCAACTGACTTTTTTGGGATCTTCAGGAGGAGATCAGGGTTTTATTTACCTTATTTTCACACAAGACTCTAGTACAGCAATAAGCAGACAAATTTTGGAGCAGTTCGGCTAATTAGGGGCATGTGATGGCGATCAACTCTGCGGAAGTGTGGGCGGGACGCGGCGTCGCTTTGCTCGGTACTGCGCAGACTCCCCTTGTGAAAAAACCAGCATATGCTGGTAGCTATGTTTTGATGCTGGTTAGGTATGTTTTGGTGCTGGTTTTAGCTGGTCCTTTGCTGGTCTGTGCTGGTCCTTGACCAGCAACATGACCAGCATAAACCAGCAAAGGACCAACATAAACCAGCAAAGGACTAGCATAAACCAGCTAAGGACCAGCTTAAACCAGCTTAAACCAGCACCAAAACATACCTAACCAGCATCCCAGCATCAAAACATAGCTACCAGCATATGCTGTTTTTTTAACCAGGGTCGGGTCCCAAATCTGCACAATATGTCCACGTCCTATTGGGACGTCACTTTTCTTCAATGTAAGAGAGTGAATGTGCGTCGTCCAACTTTCTTTACAGTCTATGGTTTGTAGTTTTAATCGAATCCTCCTCCACTGCGCAATGTGTTGTGGGCAATATTGGACGTTAGAGTAGTAGACCATCCAGAATCTTTGGCATACTTTTTTAAACATACTGCAATTTGGGACATACTAATTCTGTTTTCAAATTTTCAAACGGATAGTATGCAAATTGGGATGCAGCAAGTTACTCACATGCAATATTGCCAAGTCCGTGGTTTTCCAGAGGAATTTGGCTACTTTAACACGACGACTTTAAGCGACCCCAATATCAGGACATGTATCCTATATTTTATCCCTTGTGAACGCTATTTTTGTCGGGGTACTCCCACCAAAACAGGATTGGGCCAATTTTAAAAGGGTCATTGGATGCGAAGTTCACTTTTACATGTTGTTTGAACATTAATGTGTGTTGTCAGTGTATATACAAATCTATCCTATAATGATAAAAATCCATGCTGTGGTTTTTAATTAATCTGTAAAAATAATATCCCCTTTTTCAAATCAAGCCGTTCTCAGATGCCCGTCGTTGTTGCGTCACACCCGCAGATGCCGCTTCCACGATAGTTGACATGAGCGTTTTACCTCAGATCAGCTGTAACAGTCCACCCTCTTTTATTTGGATGCCGGAGCAGGGATGTAAGTTAGACAAGAATATCGCCGATTGAGCAATTGAGTGTTGTGTTGCTGGATGTAATAATGAACATAGTGGTCGTCATTTACTCCTGACATCTGAGCTACTGAAGATGCAGTAGGGATTTGTGAAGGGAATGCGCCTCCCGATCTACATATATCTGTCTATTTTCATGCAAATCATTCAGCTTCACTTACAGCAGAAGTGAGTATAAGTATTTTTTTATGAATCTTTGCGATCGCCTTTCCTAATAAAGTGCTAGTTAGCAATTTTAGCGGCTAAACGCAGCTAAACGCGGCTAAAGTAAACAGGCTCGTCTTTCCACAGAGAGAAGAGGGGGCGGGGCGAGCAGAGCTCATTAACATTTAAAGCAGCCTTGACCAGAATGAGATGATTTTTGCAGAGCTGATTTTGGCAAGGTAAAAAGGGTTTTGTTTTACACAAAGAGTGTTGTTTCATTAAGACCCCAAAGAATAATATCAACTTGTGGAAAATGGGCATCCGATGACAATTTAAGTAGCAATTCGGCAGGTTTTGTTGTGAAAACCTGGTAACCCTGCTCAAATGTGAAAGCTGATTGTTGATTCAGAGTAATAGAAAAGAAGAAACTTGCTGTTTGTCATGGCAACGTGCTTGTTGCATATTTTTATGGTCCCCATTGGCACACACACACACAAACCTGTTAATGGAGCCAAAAGTCATAAAAATGATTCGTTTACAGTATACAGCAATACAGAAGCAGTAAAACGTAGTCAAGAGACAGTATGACCAAGAACAGTGGCCTCAGATGAATCAATATGTAAAATATATTTGACTATAACTGATGTATTACATAATAAGAACTGTGAAACCAGCTCAGTAGAGGCTGTGCATCAGGAGAGAGTAACGTTACATCGGATCAGGGAGAGAGATTTTGAGATTTGAGATGGAAAAATGGATGCGATTGAAAGTGCAGAGAATGCACTGGGAATGAATGTGAGAAAGGTGAGGAGAAGGAAAATGCTCTGATAAAAAAGAGAGAGGCAGAGAGACGGATAAATACACTGTTTGATTTATGTAAAAGAGTTGCGTGGGTGCAAGGCGAGAGAACTGTATGGTTGTGTTAGTGTGTGTGTGTGAGCTGTGAGCTTCAGAGATTGAGAGAGAGAGACAGATTGCATTGGCTGGAGAGACGGTGGGTATTTACACTCAGATTTATGGGAGGGTTATCGCAGCAGCGAGCAGGAGAGACGGATGGTTTGATGGTGGAGGACTGCTTCTTTCAGGCTGTTCCCCTCCCAGCACCTCTACGTTCATTAAGCGGTCCATTCATTTGTTTCTGTGGGTCTTATTTTAATGACTTCACGTTTCTGAGCAATAGTCGTGTCTGCCGATGACTGCGCTTCTGTATCTGGTACTCACTCAAGGACGCCAGTCAATAAGCACTTTGTTTGCAAGTGCCTGTCTCTTGTGCCTGCAGTTAGGCTGTTTTATTTCTCATTGTTTGGACGTTTCTTTACTGGATGTGTAATTTCTGTGGTCCAAAATTAACTTTATGCCACGTCTGCTAAATAAGCAGTTTAATTGAGAACACTTACTGGCCATAAATATTGAATTATTTCACAAAAATAATACTTTTATTCAGTGAGGACACATTAAATTGATCAAAAGTGAAAGTAAACATACGTGTAATGTTACAAAATATTTCTGTTTTCCATTTCTAAGATTTCTGTGCAGCAGTACAAATGTTTTCAAAAACAGGGAAGGTATGTTAGCATATTAGATTGATTTCTGAAGGATCATGTGACACTGAAGACTGAAGTAATGATGCTGAAAATTCAGCTTTGCATCACAGAAATAAATTACATTTTAAATATATAGTACAGTAGAAACGGATATTTTAAATTTTAATATTATTTAACATTTTTTGCTGTTGTATGTTTGATCAAATAAATGCAGCAGATGAGCAGTCAAGTCTATATATATAGCACACATATAAATAGTTATAACAAATGGATTGCGTAATATTTTTGTATTGATGTTTATAGTTGCTGACATTTCTTTTGCTTAATTGACAGCTCTAGATGGATTGATGCTTGTTGAAATGCATTATGGGATTGCTCTTACCACAACAGCCAAAAAAAGGTATCTTACCTTTTGGAACAGGCTTTGCGTTGGGAAAGCTGCCTATATTGGCAGTCCACTTGGTTTTGGGACAGAGCCATAGTGTCACTCGCAGCATCATATACGAGATGAGCCAGACTCTGTCTCTCGGTGAAATGCAAGCTGGCACAAAAGCGTACAGAAAAGCCACATTGATTTTTGCTCATATTGTTGTTTTGGTGGCTTAATGCGACAAACATATGACAAAATGTGTATTCCCGTGATACGTAAAAAAGTTGCAATTCATGACTGATCGTTTTTAATTTGTAATCTAAGATGTAACTCGAGCAACTTTTACTCAAACTTGACAACTGTTTAAGTTATGGTTAACAGGTGTATTTATCACCCGTGATTTATTTAATCCACATCTGAAAGTATAAAGCAAATAGTCCTTGGATAGTCATGTTAACATGATGGCCATCATTATGTAGAATAAGTAACTTTGTTATGTCTTTGTCATGGGAATGAACAGTTTTTTTTATATTTTTAGATATTTATTCCTTTAATAACCGTAACATAAGATTTAGTATTATTACTATGCTATTATAGTTTTTGTTATTATTTTGAATAGGCTTTTATTGTTATATATTAATTTTAGTGAAGTTCTAGTAATTTTGTTATGTGCTATTGCCATTTTATTCATTTATAATATTTCTGTTTACCTTTAATTTATTTTTGTTTTAATTTTAGTCATTTTAGTACTTTAAACTTTGCAAGGCAAGGCAACATTGCTTATTTAAATTTTTTAAGGTTTTATTTTATTTTATTTTATTTTATAAATATATTTTTTATTTTTTTTTTATTTCTCAGGGGATATTTATTTTGTGTATTCTCCCTGTTCTGTTTCAAGATGCATAATATAATGGAACCAAACTGCTTATTATTTTATTTTATTTTATTTTTTATTTTAATTTTTTTATTTATTTATTTTTTATTTTATTTAATTTTACTTAAATAAATACTATTTTATTTTATTTTAATTCCTCAGGGGATATTTTCATTTCAAGATGCTTAATATAATGGAACCAAACTGCTTATCAATTTTTTTATTTTATTTTATTTTATTTGCACATTTTAATTTTCAATTTTTGGACTATTTGCATTTTAATTTTCTCTGTTTTTATATTTGGACTATTTGCCGTTATCTAAACTCATTTAAAATTCATCAATAAATATGAAGAATAAATATCATAGTTATCATAATAGCCAGAATTTTAATATTTCAATTAATTTTGTTTTTCAATTAACAAAAACTATTTAAAATAGTTTTAGCTTTAGTTAACAATACACAATACAGTACATGACACTATATGATTTCCAGTCAGATCATGATTAATATCCTGGATGGACTCACAGTGCGAAGCTAAAAAAAAAAAATAAATAAATAAAATAAATCAGATCTGTGCCAATCATACACTATGAAAAATCTCTGCCTGCCCAAAATGTGCAAACGTCATTGTTTTCCAGCCTCTCGTCACATTATCTACTGCTGGTTGTGATACTTTGCTCTGGCTCTCTCTTTCAGACCACGCTCGGCTCCGGCGGAAGAGCATCGCCACCGGGAAGCAGCCAAGCATGGAGATCCCACCCACTGCCCCCCCACAACCCTTCCGACAATCCGTGAGTACCCCGCCGATCCGTCCCCGATCCCTGTCGCCCTCCCTCAGCCTCTCGCTCCCGTTCGCCCCTCTGCCCCTGTCGCCCTCTCTCTCCCCGTCTCCCGGCCTCTCCTCTGCACAGTCCCAAAGGAGAGTCAGCACCCCTCCGCTGCCCCGTTCCCTCCCGCTCTCCCCGAGCGTCGCTCTGACTCTCCCTCCCTCTGTCCCGCTCTCTCATTGGGCTGCTGGTGAGTGGAAGGTTGTGGGTTCTAATCCAGGGACCGGACCCAGTGTGGCGGCTCTGCCCTCTCTCGAGGTAGGTTATCTAACAGCCGAGCTCGGCTTGTGCAGTGGGTTCGAGCGGCCGGCGTGCGGCTCGGAGGTGTTAGACAAACAGTTAGTCACGCAGGAAGCAAACATGTTCATCTGTTCCCTAGCCAATGATTGAGTCACCATGTCTCAGTTCATCAGATTTAACGGCCAATTTCTTTGCGATAAACCAGTGGAGACCTTTTTGTCTGTTTAATAATAGGATGTACGCGAAGACTTTTTAGCATCCTGGTGTAATCAAGTCTTCAGGGATTTAAGCGGCATGGAAAATACTTAAAGGGATAGTTCACCCAAAAATGAACATTCTGTCATTATTTACTTATTCCAAATCAGTATCAGTTTCTTTTTTTTTCTGTTTAACACAAAAGATGATATTTGGAAGAATGTTGGTAACCAAATAGTTGACGGTAGCCATTGACTTCCATTGTATTTGATAGAATTTTTGGGTGGACTGTCTCTTTAAAACTGAAAATAATGAAAATATACGACTGCAGCTGCAGATTCTGCCAAAACATAAAACAATATTGTTACTCTGCGATAAAATGAACATGAATACTTTTGTTTAGTGTCCCAGTTTACAAAATAAATGCATTTTGCAAATGGATTTTGCCAAAATACAATTATTTTATTATTATTATTATTTTTTTAAAGAAAATAATATAGACCTTTTTGTGTGTTTAAAGTTGGATGAACAAAGACTTTTGCTTAGGTGTCCTTTTTTAATTGAAATGCACAGGGCTTGGAGAGCAAAGAATTTAAATAAATAAATAAATACTTTTTTAATACTAAAAATAATAAAATAGAAGCATTGCAACCACAGATTAATTATTCTAACATAGTAGTTTTGGACGTGATTATTTATAACTGCCCATTTTACAGAAATAGTGGTTAAAAAAGTAACATTTTACTGCAAAAATATTAGAAATAATATAAAAATGTATCAATTTTAAAGATTAGTGGAATATGTTAAACAAGATGTCTTTCTCTCACACACATTCAAACTAAATACATAAAATATAAAAATTAATTTGTAAACTTTTTTTCTGTTTTGTCTTTTTAAAATTAAAATAAAGAAATGCTTTTTAAAAAATATGTTTGAGGTTGTAATAATCAGTTATTTTAAAAAGTGTTTTTAATATTTATAGTAAATATATTTACTAAAAATATTTAAATTACTTTTTAAAATAATTGATTATTGATTAATGATTGATATTTAAATATATAATAATATATAAAAAATTATATAATAATAATAATAATAATATAAAAATAATAAAAATAAATACACTTTATATAAAACACAATATAAGACAAAAAACAAAAATACAAAACAGTTTTTACACTTTACTCAATTTAGTCTTTTTAATATAGTAGTACATATTATAATTATTTTATAATAGTTTAGTAGTTCTAATAAATACAATTTTGAAAATCTAAATAAAAAATAAAGTTCCATTTCATTCCATTTTTGTGTCTATATAGAAAAATAGGAAATAAAAATAAAAAATTATATAAAACAGTATATAAGAAACAAAAATATAAAACAATTTTTACAATTTACTCCATTTAGCCTTTTTATATCGTAGTGCATACAATTATTTTATATTAGTTTACAAATAATAGTTTTAATAAATATTAATGTAATAATATTATTTAATATTAATAATTAAAAAAAAAAAAATATATATATATATATATATTATTTTATTTTATTTATTTATTTTCAATCTAAATAAAACATTTTCTAAAGTTTATCCCATTTTTGTGTCTGTTTGTCATTATCACAAAGCCTTGGATAAGTTTTGTAACAGTATTAGTAAAATAATTTTTTGGATTAAAGGTTATTAAAGTATGTTAAACAAGATGTCTTTCTACCAAAACATTTCTTATTTATTTTATTGTGTCACTTGTGTTTTTTTTGGTTTTTATTTGTGAAATCTACTAGTAAAATTGTTGAAAATTAAATTATGTTCCATTTTTTTCCATTGTAGTGACAAATAAAAGTCATTATCTATAATAGAAAAAAGTTCATTTCTAATCACTGTATGGCTGCTTACTGGCCCTAGAAAGTCCATCCACAATTTTCTGCGTCTAGATATGACTCTGTTTTCTAGACAAAAAAAATTGTACAAATAAATAAAAATATTACTAAGTTGTCCTATTATTTAGAAAGGCAACAACACAGCTCTCTGTAACACGGCCCATGAATTGAGACATCATTTATTTCTGTTGCACAAACAAGTAAGACAAGTGCTAAATTAAAAAAAGTGCTTGTTCAAGTACGAGCAATAGTAATGTTGATGTTTACCTCAGCAAACACTCCTAATAACTGTACTAACATAACATTTTGGCAGAAACTGGTTGCTGTGGTGCATTTTTGGGAAGGGGACATCAGCAAATTACTGCGATAGTAGATGAGAGGCACTCCAGTGACTTAACACTGCAATACCTTAATGTTTTTTACATGCTTAATATATAATTCTTTATTTTTTAGGTTAATGTATGCTATTAGAAAAGTGCATAAATTCAATTTTTAAAGTTGCTTTTTAATAAATTCTTCTCAGTTTCATGGAGACCACAAAGAGTCGTAATATTAGTCCTTTCTGAAATTAATTAGCATTTTTTGCATTTCCTGAAGGAAATAACAGTTCTTGCAAGGCAGCAAAATGTTGGGTAGTTTTTAGATTTTGGATCTGCGTAAATGAAATGCTTTCCAAATGGGAAATTTTTAAAATGCAATCTGAAGTTTCTTTGAAAGTTACAAAAACTAAAAATAGACAGCACACCTGCGGATGAAACAAGGCTGAATGAAATTTCAAGATGTTTGAGCTTCATTTATTTGCGTAAGTTTAACAGTAAGGGTTAATATAGCCCCCTAAGCAGAACGTTTGAGGATTATTAATACACCGCTGCCTTGCAAAAACTATAGTTATCACAGCAGATGAGTTTCACAGCTTCATTTGCTGTGTCTAAACATTCTCCTGTTGATGGGTTGTGTTTTTTCAGGTTGTATCTGAGATTGCACGTCTAATGAAAGCATTACGAACACAGTGAGATCTGACGTTTTTTGTTTTTTTTTACTCTGCCGTGGCATGAACCTCTTGCCTGCTGTTGCCAGTCTGTTCTTACTGTAGGCGTTAGGAAATATTTATGAAGCAACACTTCCCACTATTGGTTGAGTGTGGATAGTGCAACATTGCTGGAGTGTTTTGCCACCAGCAAAGGAAAATCATTTCAGTCAGTTGCACCACAGTTTTACATCTGCTCATTTAATTAATGTGATAATTATGTGCATTATTAATTAAAGACTATATATATATATATATATATATATATAACAATTTTTAATCTTTATTCCATTTTGTCTTTTTAATATAATAATACATATAATAAAAAATTGCTTAATTAAATTCTACATGTGCTCAATAAATGTTAGAATACAATTATAATACAAAGCAAAGGAAAATAATTTCTGTCTGTTGCACCACAATTTTACATCTGCTTATCTAATTAATGTGATAATTACACATATTATTAATAATAAAAATGACAATTTTTTTAGGAAAAGTAATTTTAATATATATAATATATTTTTCACATATACACAAACATATTAAATATCTAAAATATATTTTGTTATTAAAATATTTTATATTATATAATATATAAAATAAATAAATAAAAACGTTTTTCCTTTTTGTCTTTTAGCATAATAAATATAATAAAGAATTGCTTTTTAAAAGCTTAATTATTGTTATAACAATTTATATCATTAATAATAAAATAATTAATCAATAATCATTTTTTTAAAAAAGTCATTTTATTATTTAAAATAAATCTATTTAAATATGTATAAATTGTGTTGTGTGTGTGCATATGTACACAATTATATACAGTGTGTATATATATATATATATATATATAACAAAAAAGGTTTTACACTCTACTCCTTTTATTCTTTTTTAAATATAATAATACATATTATAATTATTAAATTACTAATTACTATTATTAAATTACAGTATCACAAAACTTTGGATAAAAATGAAGCATTATTTGTATTTTTATTTTATTATTTTTATTATTTATTATTTTTCATGTTAAAGTACTTTATCGTTAAAGTATTTGACATAACTTCCTGCATACTGTAGTAAAAAATCAAATCAAATCAAATATAAATTAAAATTCAATTCAATTAAATAAAATAAATAAATAAACATGGCTTTGCAAATTACTTCATGGGGGCAAATATTGCCCATTATTATATGTTTTCAAGTGTCTGACTATTCAAATGCTCCATTTCTTAGGTTTGTGTTCTGTGGTCATGCATATTAATTCTGAGTCTGTTGTTTTTCTCAGAGTTTCCTCAGTAGAAGACTGAAGGGGTCCATTAAGCGGGCCAAGAGTCAGCCCAAACTGGACCGAACCAGCAGCTTCCGCCACATGATCCTCCCTCGTTTCCGCAGCGCCGACCAGGACCGGTACCGTCCTAACTCTTCCTCCCATAACCGCATGATGAAACAGTGCTGTGTCATGATATTCCACTTCAAAGCCTCTTTGGTGTGAATGAGCGTTGTACAATCTTAAAGGGACAGTTCATCCAAAAATGAAAATTCTATCATTTACTCACCCTCAAGTTGTTCCAAACCTGTATGAGTTACTTTCTACTCTTGAACAAAACCAAAGATATTTGTTGGTAACAAAACTGGGGTTTTTTTGCCATTCTATGGAAGTCAATGGCTGCCGTTAACTGTTTGGTTACCAACTTTCTTCAAAATACTTTTGTGTTCACCAGAAAAAAGAAACTTAATGATGAGGGTGAGTAAATGATGACAGAATGTTTACTTTTTCACTCAAAGATGTGCATATATTATTTTCTTTCTTCTGTGAAACACAAAATAATATCCACACTGCAGTTTTCCACTAGTTTGGCGGTGAGTCAAACTCAGAAAGGACCAAAAAGCACCATAAAACCATCGTAAAAATAGCCTAGGTGTATATGACCTTCTTCTTTCAGTCGAATACCGTCAGAGTTATATTAAAAAAATGTCCTGGCTCTTCCAAGCTATATAATGGCAGTGAATGGCTGTTGAGATTTTGAAGTCCAATAAAGTGCATCCATCAATCATTAAAAAATACTCCACACAGCTCTGGGGTGTTAATAAAGGACTTCTGAAGTTCAAATGACTAGTGGACTACATTCCTCATCTTGTAAATCCATATGGTAGGTTTGTATGAGAAACAAACTAAAATTATAAGGGATATTTCACCAAAAAAATGAAAATTACCCCGTGACTTCCTCACCTTCAAGACATGCTAGGTGTATACGACTCTCTACTTTCAGACAAATATGATCGGAATGAAATTAAAATATGTCCTAGTTCCTCCAAGCTTTATAATGAATGGGTGTTGAAATTTTGAAGTCCAATAAACTGCATCCATCCATCCATCATAAAAAGTGCTCCACTTGGCTCCAGGGGTTAATAAAGGCCTTCTGAAGTGAATTGATGCATTTGTGTAAGAAAAATATCCATATATAAAACTTTCTAAACCATGAACACTAGATTCCACTAACTGTCGTTCACAAGAGAGTGCTATTCCGGGAGCCATGTGGAGTACTTTTTATGATGGATGGATGAACTTTGTTGGGCTTCAGAATCTCAACACCCATTCACTGCCATTATAAAGCTTGAAAGAGCCAGGACATTTTTTATATGAATCTGTTTGTATTCATCTGAAAGAAGAAAGTCATATACACCTAGGATGGCTTAAGGATGAGTAAATCATCAGGTAGTTTTCATTTTTGGGTCAACTAACCACATATATTCACATATAGTGACCAAAAACTACTACATGCGACTATGAAAAAGTATTTAGGAGCACCAGTGCGACTGACCCGATCAGCATATTTGTGTTTGTGCTGAGGGGAGCATCAAAGTTTTCGATGTGTTTTTACATTGTTGAATAATGTATCTCACGAATCCTTTCATAAAAAAAGAAGAGAGAGAGTGAAAATAAGAGATTGATTGTGCAGTGTAGAGAACTTTGTTGATTATGATGGAACTTTGTGAGATCTTGATGAACTAAGAAGAGTGACAGTTTTTAATGATTTTTAAGAGAGTTTGTAAATTAGGTATTGATTTAATACAACAGTTAAATGAACAAGAAGTTAATTTTAAGTGACTAACATTGTCTGACTATAACACTTTTGCCTGATTTTGCTGTATTTCATCGTCAAAAGTAGTTTGAAACAAGTCACAACTGAGCTGCTGTACATGTCCATTCAAACACAGCAGTGTTTCGTTAATGAATGAACATGCATTTTAAAACGAGTCTAGTGAGTCAATGATTCGTGATTACCTATTCATAAAGACTTGCTTTACTCCTGAATGAATCAGTCATTCGAACAAATCTAATGAATGAATGATTCAGTAATTAAATCAGTGACTTTCCGCCACCTACTGGCAGTTTTAGTTTCATTTTTTAAGCTTTTTTTAGTTATTTAAATCATTTAGTATTTAACAATTATATTTAAAACATCTCAACATGAATTTATGCATTTGATTGCACTCATGCCACCTCTGAACCTCATTAAACATATGAAAATACACCTACGAGCCACTTTTGTGTTCTTCTGTGCCACCACTGTAGTACAAATTATTTTTGTTAATACTGATTTCATTTGATTGGTAACTTATTCTTATTCTACTTGTTCTTATTCTGTTGTTTCAATTAGAAATTTTAAAAAGTTATTTTAAAAAATTTAAAAAATGGCATAAAAGATGATATACCTCGTAAAATACACCTCGTAATGGGAAGGCTAATTTTTGATCAGATTTTTTGATTATTGATCAGAAGGTGCTCCTCAAATTTTGACTGTGCTCCTAAATTTTTAAACAAGAAAACTAAGTGTAGAGCCCTGGTCGTATGTATAGTGAAGCAATCGTTTTGTTTCATGAAAAAAAAGAAGAAGATAATATCAGATTGGAATAAAATAGAGGTCAGCAAATCACCATTTTTGGATGAACTGCTCTGTGAAACGACAGCGTGCCCTCCAATTTAATATCTCTCAATCTCGGCTATCCTCTAGTTCCTTATTATCCTTCTTCAAGCATCCCGACAGGTGGTGAGGTGCTCTTGTCATGGTTTATTCATTCATTTATTCATGCTCAGAGCTCTACGCTCACCCACGGTCAGCCTGTGGTCTTCCAGAAAAAGGCAGGTCGTGGTTTTTGAAGTTCTTGCTCGTTTTGGACAGGGAAGCGCTTTAGTGACGTTTCCTTTTCAAAGAGGGAATTTTTGCTGTTGTAGCTTTGAAACGAAGGCGGCGCTTCCGACCGTTTTGAGTGATTCAAACAGACAACTCCACTTTCATATAATCGTTTGATTCGGCCCTTAACTGGAATGGTGGTGAGCTGGATTGTTGTATGATGCACAAATGGAGTCTAACAGCTGGAGTGACAGCGTGGGGTGCAGAATTTCAGCGCTGTGAACAGCGTCTCAGAGAAAGGCTGTTTTTTATGCTGTGTTTCATTTTGAGATGTAATTGTGATATAATCCATCTGATCTCAAAGAGAACAGATAGGATGATTTAAATATGCCACAAAATTGATATGCGCTAGAATTTTGTGTAGAAACCTCACTTATCTTTTGGATTTGACTGACCGTGTCCCTAAAGCTTGTTTGTGTAGATGTGAATGGGAAACTTCCAAATTCTGTCATAATTTCTTCACCCTTATGTCATTTCAAACCCAAAATGAGGATCTTTGGAAAATGTCCAAGTGCTTCTTTTCCATACAAATGAAAGTTAATGGTGATTTATCCTGACAGGCTGAATAAAAGATAAAAAGCTCCTTAAAGTGACTCATATGTTAGCTTTGTGCGATGAACAGACAGAAATTTAAGTCTTTGTTTGCCTCACTTACTAAATACATAATAGCTTTCCAAGAGGAATAATCCCACTTTTCCATCTTGCTGCCTGCTCTTGAGTCTCCTTACCTGCTTAAAAGCCTCTAGATCTATCTATCGTTCTGTCTATCGTTTTGTCATTCTGTCTATTGCTCTGTCGTCCTTTCGTTCTATCATTCTATCAATTGTTCATTCTGTCATTCTGTCATCTATTTCTCTATTGTCCTGTCATTCTATCGTTCTATCATTCTATCATTCTATCATTCTGTTGTTGTCTATTGTTTTATCTGTCTGTCGTATCTATTTCTCTATTGTCCTGTCATTCTATCGCTCTCTCATTGTATCGATCTGACGTTCTATCTATCTGTTTTTCTGTCATTCTATCTATTGTTCTATCGTCCTGTTGTTGTATCATTCTATTGTTATGTCGTTCTATCTATCATTCTATCATTCTATCATTCTATCGTTCTATCATTCTATCATTCTATTGTTCTGTCATTGCTCTATCGTCCTCTCGTTCAATCGTTCTGTCATTCTATTGATCTATCATTCTATCTATTTTTCTATCTATTGCTCTATTGTCATATCGTTCTGTCTATCATTCTATCTCTCGCTCTATCTATCGTTCTGTCCTTCTATCTATTACTTTTTATCTATCTATCTATCTATCTATCTATCTATCTATCTATCTATCTATCTATCTATCTATCTATTTACTGCTCTATCTACTGCTCTATTGTCCTGTTGCTCTGTCATTCTGTCTATCATTCTATCGTTATCATTCTATCTATCTGTCGCTCTATTGTTCTATCTGTATTCCTTTATCATCCTGTCGTTCTATCGTTCTATCTATCGTTCTATTGCTCTTTCGTTCTATTACTCTGTTGTCATGTTGTTCTTTCTATTTATTGTTATATTTACAGTTTTATCTACTGCTCTATCATCCTGATGCTCTAACGTTCTGTCTATCATTCTATCATTATAGTTCTAGTGTTCTATCGTTCTATCTGTTGTTTAATGTATTGTTTTATCGTCCTGTCGTTCTGTTACTCTATCATCTTGTTGTTCTTTCTATCATTCTATCTATTCACAGTTCTATCTACTGCTCTATCGTCCTGTCACTATCATTCTATCTGTCATTCTGTCATTCTATCTATTGCTCTATTGTCCTGTCGTTCTCTCTATCGTTCTATCTGTCTGTCATTCTGTCATTCTATCTATTTCTCTATTGCCCTGTCATTCTATCGTTCTATCTATCATTCTATCATTCTATTGTTCTGTCTATCGTTTTATCTGTCTGTCGTATCTATTTGTCTATCGTCCTGTCATTCTGTCGCTCTTTCATTGTATCGATCTGACGTTCTATCTATCTGTTGTTCTGTCATTCTATCTATTGTTCTATCATCCTGTTGTTGTATCATTCTATTGTTATATTGTTCTATCTATCGTTCTATCGTTCTATCGCTCTATTCTGTCATTGCTCTGTCATCCTCTCATTCTATCGTTCTGTCATTCTATTGATCTATCATTCTGTCTATTTTTCTATCTATTGCTCTATTGTCCTGTCATTCTCTCTATATCATTCTATCTATCGCTCTATCTATCTATCTATCTATCTATCTATCTATCTATCTATCTATCTATCTATCTATCTATCTATCATGTATCTGTCGTTCTATTGTTCTATCTATTGTTGAATGTATTCCTTTATCATCCTGTCATTCTATCATTCTATCTATCGTTCTATCGTTCTTTCATTCTATTACTCTATTTTCCTGTTGTTCTTTCTATCTATCGTTCTATTTACTGTTCTATCTACTGCTCTATCATCCTGATGCTCTATCGTTCTGTCTATCATTCTATCATTATAGTTCTATCATTCTATCGTTCTATCTGTTGTTTAATGTATTGCTTTATCGTCCTGTCGTTCTGTCTATCGTTCTATTACTCTTTCATTCTGTTACTCTATCGTCCTGTTGTTCTTTCTATCATTCTATCTATTCACAGTATCTACTGCTCTATCGTCCTGTCACTATCGTTCTATCTGTCATTCTATCATTCTATCTATTGCTCTATTGTCCTGTCGTTCTCCTGTCGTTGTATCTGTCTGTCATTCTGTCATCTATTTCTCTGTTGTCCTGTCATTCTATCGTTCTATCTATCATTCTATCTTTCTGTTGTTCTGTCTATCGTTTTATCTGTCTGTCGTTCTATCATTCTATTTATCTATCATTCTATCTATTGCTGTATCGTCCTGTCGTTCTGTCTATCTATTATTCTATCTATCTATAAGGCAGCAGACAAGATATTGACATATGTAGCGATATATGTAGTGTTTGAAACTACTTTTATGGTACTTTTTGGTTGCTTAATATCATTTTTGTAGCTCGACAGCCCCTGCTTTCTTTGTATGGATAAAAGCTCCCTGGTCATTCTGCTAAACATTTTTGTGTCCCTCGAAACCGAATAGTCATTTTCCCATCTCTGTCCTGTTGTCCTGTTGTTACTGCTGCATCTCAGTCCTTCATTCTGTCTGTCTGTCTGTCTTTGTCTTCCTCCTTTCAGTTCCCACGGTTTACGTAACATTTTGATTTCCTCTGAGAAGTCTCTCGCTGTCTCACTGTTCATGCTGTCTACCTCTCTCCTTCTCTTTCTCCCCCTCCCTCCTCCACTCGCTCTATCATTTCTTTCATTCTGACTCACTCCTTTGGGTCTATTTTTATACCTTCCATCTCTTTCTCTCGGTCTCTCTCTCTCTCTCTCTCCCTCTCTCTCTCCCACACTGTATGTACTTAACGCTGTGAGGCTGAATGTATACATATACAGTGAGTCTCAGAAGACGCAGGGAAGCGATACATCACTAGTAGGGATCTGACAATTTATCATACTTTTTCTCTTGGTGTTTATATAATTGTACTTCTCGATAAGTTTGTCAATCTTTTCTTCAGCTCTTTCAAGGGTTTGTTGCTCTAAACTGTGAAGTCTGTGTGGGTGTGTTTGTGTGTGTGTGGGGGTGTGTTTGTGTGTGTGGGTGGGTGACTGTTTGCAGGTATAGAGAGGTGAATGTGTCTGTTGTTATGCAGCGTAAATGTGCTCATATTTGTCCTGAGACTGATTAGAAACTGTCTGCATGTATGCATGTAAAACTTTTGACTTTCAATAACAAATTAAGGGGCGAATTCATTAAACTATACACTGAACACTGTGTTTGTGAATGTCATTTTAACTTGCTTCCTATTTGCTAATTAACCACAATTCAGTTGAACCATTGAAATCAAATCCACCTTGATTAGCTTAGTCATTATCAGTAATTTCAGCACAAACACTTATTGATTTATTTATTTATTTTCAGTTTAGGTTCATTTTAAATTAATTTAGTTCTTTATTCCAAAAAATGTATTATTTGTTAACATTTCCACCTATGAAAAGCAGACAGAAAGAGTAATGATTGGGAACTTTTGGGAACTGTTAATCAATTTTTCTTATCCAGATGTGCAACATAGTTGAGCTCACTCAAACTATAAACTAAATATTATGTTTGTGAATGTTAATTTAATGCAAAAGCGTGCGTCCTATTCGGCAATTACCCAAAATCCACAATTTAATCACTCTTGATTTATCTTACGATTGCTGATAGAGGGTGCTGTCATTCTCTATAATTCACAGAGAAAGGACTTCTAAAGGAACTGGACTTGTGTAATATCAAATGAAATACTGACCCCGTCATGTAGGCGTATGATGTAAGAGCGTCGTCTCTCTCAGACCTGCTGTTATTGCTCCCTCACAGGACTCGTCTGATGCAGAGCTTCAAAGAATCACACTCCCATGAGTCTTTGCTGTCTCCCAGCAGTGCAGCCGAGGCCTTGGATTTGACACTTGATGAAGACGCGATCATCAAGCCTGTTCACTCCAGTATACTGGGACAGGAGTACTGTTTTGAGGTGATTCATACCTATCTATCTATCTATCTATCGTTCTATCTGTCGTTATATCGTTCTGTCGTTCTATCGTTCTGTCGTTCTATCGTTCTGTCGTTCTATCTATCGTTCCGTCTATCGTTCTGTCGTTCTGTCTGTTGTTCTGTGTATCTGTGTATGTCTATCCATCTGTCATTCTGTCATTCATTCGTTCTATGATTGTCTGTTATATCTATTTATCGTTCTGTTGTTCTATCGTTCATTCT
>JAHKKF010503341.1:0-11992 GCA_019740295.1 Labeo calbasu
AGTCTAAGGCTCAATGGCAAACATGAACATCAGATTTTGTTTTTTATATTTTCTTTTTAGTGGCTTAATTTGATGAATATTCCACATACAGTATGCATCACCACATGGCATTGTTGAGATAAACTCGATAAACGTTATAGAAACTCCTAATAAAGTTCCTGGCAAGTAGTTTTATGTTATTTCCTCTTCATTGCACTTGGTGCTTGGTGAGTCATAATTTTAAACACTAGATGGACAAAAAATAATGACTGAACGACTTCTTTGAGACACAAATTGAGCATGAGATTGCGAACTAGTGAATTTCAAGCAGCTGGCTGATGAACAGAGTGAAGTTTGCCTATAAAAGCATTTATGTTTTTTATCAAACACCTACATTTCTGTTTGCAAATGACTTTGGGATTGACAGCTTCCAAACAAAAGAACCTCTCTCTCTTTCCCGTGTTGCCTACTCTTTAGAGATATGTCAGATAGCATTCCTCAGGCTTTTGTTTCACATACTGAAGCCACCAACAACAATCTGATCTCTCTGGCACGGATGTTTACAGCGCTCCGCTCCTGTGCTTTGGCCAGTGCGCTTTTCTTCTGCTTCCTGTCTGTCAGGGTGGAGGGAACAACAACCATTCGCAGCGATCCTGATTACAATGCATGAGGGCACACAGTACACGGTATGGATATGAGCGGCAGTCTAATGGAGCGCCGCGGAGTAAAATCCGAGGGGGCTTTGAACCCTGGCAGGGGCGAAGAAGAGAGCTTTTTGTCTGCGCCGACCCAGTTGAGTGATACTTGCTCCCTGATGCAAAAAACACACGACAGTGAAAGCGAGGCGGTTTAAAGCCGTCATTGTCTGTGTCGGCAGGGACCGATATTGTATTTCAATAGAGCTGTGAGTCCAAGCCACACAGAGTTCAGAAAGCAGAAAGAGCCTTTTTCGATCCGCGTGGCTGATAGTGCCCAACAACTGCGCCATTTGCACTCTTTCTGTCTTTCTTTCTACTCTTCTGGCCCTTCTCACTCCCTCTTTCTTACTCCCTTTTCGCTCACAAAAGTCCAGACAGAGCCTCCAAACCTTACCCCAACTTTCCTGAGGCCCAATGGTGTTTTTCTTGGGATATGTGCAGGCTGAAATCTTGAAGGCCAATCTTTCTCCAAGTACATATTTTCTTTCCATATTCAGCGGTTACTAATGAAACTAGAAAAAACATACACATTGGGTAGAAAACGTTCATATCTGAATCTTATCGCGTTATTTTGTAAACCAAGGTGTGTTTTTGTGCATGTGGTTGAAGAAAGGGCTCTAATTACAGAAATGGTAACGCAAACATAAGATTTCACCTTCTCGTTGCGAACATCTAGAGTCAGCAGTGCTCTCGGCCAAATAGTCCTTCCAGCAATTACAACATCAATTCATACGCTAACCCCGTGGACGCACCCCACGCTGTTTCTACAACACCCCCACCAACTAACAAGAGAACTAACAACTTACCAACCCAGCCAACTCACCACACCTCAGCCAAGATCAAAATCAAAGTGTGTTTAAACCCACTTCATCACTGCAAGTTCAACCTGCAAGAAACAGCTCTGCCAAGAAGCCATTTATACAACACGTCGTTTCCAGGATTTAGTGGTTTGATGTTTCACAACAGTGAAATTGCTATTTGAACAATCTAAAATAGTGCTCACATGGGGTACTTCACATCCATTTTGTCACACGACATTTTTGCTGGTCTTGGTTTAGAGCTGCATGGAAATACTAAAGGAAACAAATGCTAAAGTTACAGTACTTTTAAAATATAGCTTGTGAAGCAACAAACTAATGACAATGGTTCAAATTTAGTCAAACCACCCATTAAAATATATATATGTGCCATTCTACAGAACTGGTCCAAAATGCTGTCCTACAACCAAACAAACACATTTAAAAAGCATTTAAGTATTTAAATCTTATTTTAGACATACTTTTATGATCTATTGAAACCCACAATAATATTTAAAATATCTGAAAGCTTAAAATATGTGACCCTGAACCACAAAACCAGTCAAAAGTAGCATGGGTATATTCGTAGCAAAAGCCAAAAATACATTGTATGGGTCAAAATGACTGACTTTTTCTTTTATGACAAAAATCATAAGTATATTAAATAAAGACATTTTGTAAATTTCCTACCGTAAATATATCAAAACTTAATTTTTGATTAGTAATATGCATTGCTAAGAACTTCATTTGGACAACTTCATAGGCAATTTTTTGCACTTTCAGATTCCAGATATTCCAATAGTTGTATCTCGGCCAAATATTCTCCTATCCTAACCGTAATAATCATTTAGTGGGTACTTGCAATTAGGAGGTGGCCGTCCAAAAGCCTACACCCTAAATTTCAACTTATGAAAATATTTTTTGCATTTTATGCATCGATTGTTCAAAAAAAAAAATTCATTTTATATTTTCTTTGTAAATTATGAAACATTATGTAAAAAAAGTTTGTCCGTATTGTCAAGTCACTACCGAAACAGTGTATGTTTTAGTCCATTGGCTGAGTCTGATTTTAACTACATCCCTACATTTATGATCAGGAAATATATATATGTCACACTCTCATAACTATGGTGAGTAGATCAGCCCTGTCATTTTGAGGTAAATGTGTTAAGAAGTATGAAAAAATGCATAACTTTAAAGAACGTCACTATCGAAAACCATTTTTCTATAATTAAACACACTATTTCGGGAGTTATTCCATAACATTTAGTTTTTATATGTGTACAACTGTTCAGAACTGTGCTAGCTAACCATGTGCTGATTAACAGTATCTAAAATAGTCACGACAGAAACATTTGGTGACGTTTCGGTAGTGACATCTTTGATCTTTTTTTCTGTGTTATCCCATAAAATTGTCACTGCCGTAACAGTCACAACCAAAATACATTTCATCATTGTTTCGGTAGTGACAAAAGGGAACACATAATCCTTTATTTGGATGAAACAAACAATTTTTTTGTACAGTTATGTAAATGTTTAGTATTTTAGTATGTTTTACTAGTGTTTTAGTATGTGGGTTAAAAATGTGATGTGGTCGCTACCAAAACATTACCGTCACTACCGAAAATGCGCTGCCACTACCGAAACATGGGAAAGTTTTGTTATAAATAAAGTATACTGAATTATCAACTAAGATGTTATGATAGTGCTTGATTCAATGTATATTCAAACTAATGAATCCTTAAGTTTGAAATCAGTATGATACAACTTGTACAAAAAAAATTTGATTCAAAATACAACAAATCTCATAAGTCACAAATAAAATATTGCTAAAATTGTAATTGTTATTGATTTACTTCTGAAAAAGTTTTAATAAAATAGGAAGATGTAAGCAAAATTTTAATAGGTCAATATAACCCTTCTTAGGGCTGGGCGATAATTCGATAATGATAATTATTGCGATATAATTTTCCTCGATAAAACAATATGAAGAGTTCGATAAATGTTCAATATAATTTTTATGTGCCAAAGTGGAACGAAACAGTGCGACTCATTTGAATCACGCCCCACGGACCGTTTATCCGCTCGGACCAAAGTTCAAACTACAGCGCTGCGCGAGCACACTAGAGAACATGCATTTATTATAATGAACTTGAGTGCGCAAAAGACGTGATATGTGAACGGCTCTGTCACGCGAGCACTAAACAGCGCTGTGTGATCTAGTGTGAAACACTTGAATTCAGCGATAAACACAAATGACTCTGTGATTCAAACTAGTTTAAAGTTGTGTGCGATGAGAGTCAGAAGGTTTTTCAATCTACACATCGCCATCATTTACCATGGATTTACTGTAGTAACACTCACTGCAACATGGTATTGTGGCAGCAATGTGGGATATTCACATAAAATTTTATTACAGGAGTAATGGTATCTTATTATAGTATGTATGTATTTGTGATTAAGCTATAGCATGTGTGCATTTATACTGAATGTTTTTAAACTACCGTTTTTCATACAAATAGGCTACCTATAAAACCAAAGTAGTTATATTTTTACCATGGTACTGAGGTACCATCGTGTGTGGTTTTAACTGTGTTTATCATGATTTAAAATGTATGCTTGCTACTATGGGAGAACAATGCTTAATTAAAAAAAAAAAAAAAAAAAAAAAATGGGTCAGACTAAATTTAACCATATAAAACTGAGGTTGCTACAATTTTTACAGATGTTACTGATTCATAATGATCAAAAATGTACCTCTGCATCCTCAAGCTACTATCAAATGTGCATTATTATTATTATTATTATTATTATTATTATTATTATTATTATTATCAGACAACCCAAACTCATTTCTTGATTTGAAACCATATAACTCATTAGAACATGCAGAAAATAATTTTTCTATTTAGATATGTATTTTGTTAAGGAAAATTACTGTTATGGTTTCTACAACTTTCACTTTGGAGCAAAAATCTGACTTTAAACTTGAAAGAAATAAAGCTTTTACATTTATCGTGGTAATTATCAATATCGACTGATGAAAAAAATTAGCGTGATAATTTTTTTGCCCATATCGCACAGCCCTAACCCTTCTTATTAAATTTTAAATTACTGTGTTTTCGGTAGTGACAAATTTGGAAAACTTTCTGAAAATCCAATATGAGAATTAACTGCACAATTACTAGAAATGTGTACCTTGGATATTGTACAATTTGCATACATTCAAAAACTGTGGAAAAAGACCAATTTTCCAACTCTGACTTTCCAATTCGGTAGAATGGCCCATATATATAAAATCTAGAACTTTCCAAATTGTTTTCAAGCAAATATAAACTACTGTTAAAAAAAAAAAAAACTACACTGGGTACCAAATCTTATATAACAAAAGATGATACAGTCTCTGATTCACAGTTTTATTTACTTGGCAAAACTGTGATATAAAAGCATGAGAACATCTGAGGTCATGCTACTATTCTTGATTACGCACCCACTATGTTCTAATCCTTAATTATGACACAATTTGACTTGACTGAGACGAGCTATTGGATGCACATAAAAAGGCTTTGCTGTGCACACAAGGACCACTTCCTGCATTTGAGGTCCTGGTCAAGGCCTAGCAGTAAAAGAATCTCACCTCTGCTGGCTTCTCTCCGTCTCCTTGCACGTTGCTTCTTCGTAAGTTAATGATATGCACCTCCTGAGGGAGGCTGGTGGTTCCTCGGCTAGCGCAGCCTGATAGGGCGGTAAAACTCTTTAGCATGGCCTGAACCGGGTGACCTACCCCAACTGGCAAAAGTTCACAAGGGCTCCGAGACAATGGGCCTGCAAAAAACACAAAACATGGTGTGAACATCCCAAACAAACACACATTCTGCCTCATTATTTTGCATAAAGATAATGTTTCACTGTTTAAATCATTTGTATACAGGCTTTTACAAATAACTCTGTTAAGTGATTTCAAAATCATGCCACAAGTATGTACGAGCCCACAGCATCCCATTTGACTATACGCAAGCTAGTTATAATAAAAACTTTTGAGAACAACTCTACACAATTGAAAGTGAAACCAGTGTTTTCGTATTGCGGTTCTGTCATTGATAAATGATAAGAGTCAGCTATTATGAAACTAAAGAGCCAAACAGACAATAGGCTAAATGAAGTACAGCGTAAATAGACATTGTAATAATAAAATATATTCAAATAGAAAACATTATTTTTAAATAGTAAAAAATATTTTAAAAATGTTTTTTTATATACTGTTTTTGCTGTACTTTGAATCAAGTAAATGCAGGCTGGGTGAGCACTTTCTGCACATTACAGAAATAAATTACATTTTATAATATTTTATAAAATGTAACATATTTCACAACATTATTGTATTTTATTTGATTTTTAATCAAATAAATGCACCTTTGATGAGCATAAGAGAGTTATGTTACACAATTGACACATAATCATAATATGTATTAGTAGCAGTAGTGGTAGTTTCTAAAAACGTAAAGATGGAGTATTGAATTTCTGGATTATTCGAATTATTATTGTCTTGGTAATGAGCAAAAAGTATACCATGTACCAGAGAATACTGTAACTTTTAGACTATAATATATTTTCTTTACTAAGAGTCCTTCTACCCATCTGTCCTCTTTAATAGCCTCTACTGTCTCTATAATCTTCTCTCGCTCTCTCCGTAAATGGGAAGATTTATCCTCTTAATCACTTTCAGAAAGCAAAAAGGCTTCACACAGTAGTGCCCTCCTATGTCATTTACTCCTCTAATTGGCCCACATTCAAGGAGGTCAGCGGGGCCTGTTACCACAGAAACAAGCAGCGATGTGTTTGTACCGTAGAATCGGAACAGGCACACGCTCCGAGCCATGACCTTGAAACACAACAGAGAAAAAGATCATGGAATAATGAGGAGAAAAACACAAGCGCTGTGTGAAGATAACAGCTTCTAATGATACAGTTCAGCCACTGGTGATGAATGTTAAACATGACCCTCTTGGCACCTACACTGAAATGATGGCCGAAAGGTTCAAGGTGCAGTTTAGTTTCCGAATGGTCACAAGACTTGTCTGTCCTAATTCACCGCAGGTTGTTAGATCCACATTTATGTTTAGGTTGTGCTTTAATAAGATGTGCACCTTCCAGCTGAAGGTCAACTTTAAACACAGACTGGCAGCAAGATCACAGGGGAGGATGAATGAAGAATGCTTCTCTTGAGCTCAGAGGTAATCAGCAACCAAATCTAGTAGATGAAGGACTCATGAGGGTAAGTGTGTGTGTGTGTGGTGCTGACCGTGCAGAGGTCCCTACAGCTATGCTTATGTCTCTCCTGCCAAGAGAAACCAAAGGACCATGGGATGATTGCATTTACCCATCAGCCGCTAAAGATGAGCAGACTCAGACAGTAAAGCCAGTGTGTCTCCAATGAGGCTCAAAGAAAAAAGATACGGTGGGGAAAGTTTGTATTCCATTTCATTTAAACTGTGACACATAAAAACTATTGTATAATTAAATAAAAAATAAAATAAAAAAGTAACTACACTGTAAAACTACACATCTTGTTAAATGGAATTGGAGTTATTTTAACAAACTCAAACATTAATTTCAGTAATAATAACTAAGTTTGTTATTTGTGGATTGGTGGATTTTGAGAAATATTACGTTTAATTTGTACAAATTACACATTATTGTGAATTAAGCAGAGTAGTAAAGTAACTGGGAGGCTTTTCCAGACTTTGGTCAGCTTAAAACCATGCTCCAATTTTCATATATTTTTCAATCAAGTTAAATCAAGTTAATAAATTAACTCACACAGGTTTTTGTAATTCAATTTAACCTTAAAATTTGCAATCACAATCCATTATGAATCTCCAAACTGAATCTTTAAAATGTGGAAATAACATAAAGGCAGTATTTAAAACATTTCTTTCTTTCTTTTCTTTTATGAATGTATTATGAATGTTTCAATGATACCATACTAATACTGATGCATCTATTAAATTCATTTTTGTTTTCAATTTCTAGTGGGGAAAAAAAAGAGGAATTATAGTCATGATTAAAAGTCAGGCTAGTTTGTTATTTGTGGATTGGTGGATTTTGAGTAATATTAATGTTGCATTTGTACAGATTAAATGTCCATATATTATCCTTTTAAGTGCTTATTAATTAACTCACACAGGTTTTTGTAATTAATTCTAACCTTAAAATCTGTAATCATATTATATTATAAATCTCCACACTGAATCTTCAAACACCTGTGAAAATAACATAAAGACAGTTTTTGAAATATTTAATTGTATATGTAATTGTATATTCAACGCAGAACATTAAAAATATTACACCTTTAGGGAACACTTTAAAATAACGTTCCATTAGTTAATGTTAGTTAATGTATTAATGTAGTGTCACCCAACTTGATTTAAAGGGGTCACTGGATGCCCGTTTTCCAAGTTGATACTCTTAATTAAAAGTCTATAACATGCTTTGGTTAAAATTTCTTAATGGTAGTGTAAAAATCTCCCTTTTTACCTTCTGTTCACAGCAACCTGTTTTGTTGCATGTTCCTTTATATGCTAATGAGCTCTGCGCAACCCCGCCTCTCTTTTCTGTGGGGCTACTAGATGTCGGGAGTAAATGGCGACTGCTATGTTCATTATTACATCCAACAACAGAAGACCTCAATCGCTTAGAAGACATTCTTGTCTTCCCCTGCTCCAGCATCGACACAATGGCGGACTGTTCTCAGCTCACTCAGGATGGGTCTAAGTTAAGATGGCAGTGTCAATCAACAATTGTGAGGGTGGCCTTGGTCTGTGTGACTTCACATAGCCAAAAAGCTGAGAATGGCTTGATTTGAAAAAGGGGATATTAATTATAGGGATTAAAAAAAAAAAAACACTAGGTGGATTTTTATCATTATAGGGTGATGTGTACACACACTGCCAACACACATTTATGTTCAAACAACATGTAAAAGTGAATTTTGCATCCGATGACCCCTTTAAGTGAACCTAAACAATAGTCACATTATAAAAAATGTCACTTGTATTTGTTTGGTGATATTTCTGTCTCAGCTCCCTCTGAATGAAAACTGTCAGTTCATTTTTACACCATTTTACAGTTTATTTTGCACATTAAATTTAACTGTAAATATAAAATGATTGTACACATTAGCACATTACATGTGGCTCTTGCACGTCATGCTTATAAATGACATTTACATACGTAATTTTATGTAATAAATAAATAATTGCACATTACTAATCTTTCCCCAACACATAAATAACGCAATGGACACTTCCCACGAGGCCACTTGAGAGTTGTCGTCATATCCGTAAATGTGTCTGATATCATACTGTAGGTCACAAACCCTGATCAAACCCCGACATGAATACTAAGAGGAGGTTGTCTGATTGCGGAATGCAAGGATTTTCTGATAAATGACAACTTTAATGCTCACATTCTTCAAACGCACTGAGTGACACATGTAAACGCACAAACACTTTTCCTGAGGATGTAATCTCCCATGAGAAAGCTTGAGGTTAAGCTCTCCTGCAGGTCTCTCTTTTTCTCTCTGTCCACAGCGCCAAACACCACTCACATTTCAGCTCCAACATGACAAACACACAACCACACTGCGATAATGATCAGAAAAACATTTGGAAACTATTATAGTGTGTGTGTGTGTGAGAGAGAGACAGAGAGAGAGAGAGAGAGAGAGAGAGAGAGAGAAATTCCTCTCTTCAGACATTTGCACATGTATGTATTCAGGTAAACAGAGTTTTATATAAAGACAGATTTGGGCTGTTTTTTGTACTTTTGAAGGAAATCATGGTCACTCATCTCCACAGAATGAAAGTAAACAAGCTTGGAGCTCCAAAATGACCAAAATGCACCACAAACAGACAAATAAATAAATATATGATCACAAAAATGGTCCACAGAACTTATGCATTATTCCAGGTCTTCTGGAATCTTTCCTTACTACCTTTCTAGGCCTTGAACATGTCAGTTGCATTGCTGTCTATACAGGGTCAGGAAGCTCTCGGATTTTATCAAAAGTATCTTCATTTGTGTTCCGAAGATGAACAAAGATCTTACATGTCTGGAACAACATGAGGGTGAGCAATTAATGACAAAATGTACATTTTTGGATGAACCATCCCTTGAAGATTTCAAATGCATGCATTTTCGAATTTTCTGCTCATCAAAGAAAAAAATATATAATGGTTTTCACCAAAATCTTAATCAGTACAACTGTTTTCAACATTGATAATAAGAAATAAAGGTTTCCAGAGCACCAAATTAGCATATCAAATGATATCTGAAGGATCCTGAGACATCGAAGACTGGTGTAATTCAGCTTTGCCATCTGATCAAATAAATACAGCATTAGTGAGCATATAACAAATTCTTTACTGACCCTAAACCTACACTCTTAAAAATAAAGGTGCTTTAAAAGGTGCCAGAGAAGAACCATTTTTGGTTCCACAAAGAAGCATTCAGTCAAAGGTTCTTTAAAGAACCATCTCTTTCTTACCTTTTTTATAATCTGAAACACCTCCTTTCACCATAAAGAAACTTTTGAGGAACAGAAAGGTTCTTCTGATGTTAAAAGTTCTTTATGGAACCATTTAGACAAAAAAGGTTCTTCTATGGCATCGTGACGCACCTTTATTTTCAAGAGTGTATGAACAGCAGTATATCTGTTGTGACAACAAACGCCTGCTTTTAGGGCTCAGATGACCTCTGAATTTCTGTTTTTTTTTCCCTTCTGCAGAATCTATCGGGCTCACATAACCCTTGACGTCAACTCATTGCGCAAGGAAACTGCACTTTGATGTGCTCTAATAGGAACAGCCATTTTGGGAGAATGCGTAGATCAAGAATGAAAGGTTTTAAAATCACAGATAAAGAGGTTAACAGTCACATGTGTGACTTCAGTACTCCGTCCTCCTCCACTACCTCCTCTTCCTCCCAGCGGAACAGAGTTTGTTGCCTGTCTAATGGACGGCATCACGCCTCCGTCCCTCACCGATGTCTGAGATCACTCAAACTCACTTTTTCCTTCACAGAGTGAACAGAGGAATAACAAGCACCAGCCAGCCAAAGTCTGGAAGACGGCCAAAAGATTACAGCTCTTATTGGGCAGCCATGTTGTTTCTTTATTTAACTGCTTAGGGAAAAGGGCCCACAAGACAAAGTGCTTCGGGGAAGAAAATACGGATGATTTGGAGAATAATAGAGGGAAGCCGAGCATTTGTTGCGTGATTTTCCAACAAAAATGGAATTGAAATCAAGGGCCATAAACAAAAGTGTGTTCCCATACTGAGGAGAAGGATGTTTTGAAACCACGCGACATACCATTAAAATCCCATGAGAAAATGCTTTTGAATACATCCATTTTCAATAGTGTGTATTTTAATGTGGATATTTGTTTAAAAAAAACCTGTCTTCTGGGGGAGAGTTTTGTCCTAAATGGATGAGGTAGGATTATTCTTTTAAATTACCTGGAAAAACACTACATTTTTTGAGGCCTATAAAACATAAAATATTTCTTAAAGAAAAAACTGGTGAGTGAAATATGTGTCATACATGGTTTCCTGCTGAGATTTGGGAGACAAAATGAAGCATTTAGTCCAGTGCAAGACAAATAATAGTTATTAAAAAAACACATTCTCAAGATGAATTTCAAATAAATGTATTTTATTTCATTTACAAAAGCCAATGCTCTGTTCTTATTTGGAAGGACAAACGAGGCTATCTGATGCTACACAGGGGAAAAGAACAAAGAATGAAAAAAACTGTGACAATATCTTTGCCATCTCAAGTCTATCTTTTTTTCTCCTTTTGTGTATGATGCTCCCCAACAGCCCCAAAAACTCCTTATTTCTATTTTCAGACCTTATAATTTGTTTTAATTCTGAATTTTCTCTGTGATTCAGTTCACTTTTACAATAATAATAATAAAGATATAAAAAATAATGAAAGACATGAATACTTTTATTCAGCAATGATGAATTTAATTAATCAAAAGTGACAGTAAAAACATTTGTAATGTAACAAAAGATTTCCATTTTAAAATATACTGACCAAAATTACAAACGCAACACCCCATTTTTCATGAGCTGAACTCAAAGATCTAAGACTTTTTCTGTGTACACAAAAGGCCTATTTCTCTCAAATATTGTTCACAAATCTGTCTAAATCTGTGTTAGTGAGCACTTCTCCTTTGCCAAGATAATCCATCCACCTCAGAGGTGTGGCATATCAAGATGCTGATTAGACAGCATCATTATTGCACAGGTGTGCCTTAGGCTGGCCACAATAAAGGCCACTCTAAAATGTGCAGTTTTACTGTATTGGGGGGGGCTTGGGAGGGTGCGAAAACCAGTCAGCATCTGGGGTGACCACTATTTGCCTCACGCAGTGCAACACATCTCCTTTGCATAGAGTTGATCAGGTTGTTGATTGTGGCCTGTGGAATGTTGGTCCACTCCTCTTCAATGG
>JAHKKF010503349.1:0-15092 GCA_019740295.1 Labeo calbasu
TTAAAGAGGTGGTTCAGCTAAAAATAAAAATTCTGTCATTAACTACTCACCCTCATGCCGTTCCAAACCCATAAGACCTGTTCATTGTTGGAACAAAAATTAAGATATTTTTGATGAAATCCCAGAGCTTTCTGATCCTGCATAGACAGCAACACAGCTGACACATACAAGGCCTAGAAATGTAAGATATCACTAAAATAGTCCATGTGACATCAGTGGTTCAACCATATTTTTATGAAGCTATGTTAAATTTTTGTGCACAAAGAAAACAAAAATAACAACTTTATTCACTCCTGAACATAGCATTGTGGTACTGTCGTAAATTTCGTAAGTTTTCTTTGCACACAAAAAGCATTCTCACAGCTTCATATTACGGTTGAACCACTGAAGTCACATGAACTATTTTAATGTTCTTACTACCTTTCTGAGCCTTGAATGTGTCAGCTGTGTTTATACAGGGTCAGAAAGCTCTCGAATTTAATTAAAAATATCTTAATTTGTGTTCTGAAGATGAATGAAGGTCTTACGGGTTTGGAACAACATGAGAGTAATTAATAATCATTTTGGGTGATTATTATGAACTATTCCTTTAAAACAAAAAACACTTTTCAGACTCTCACTAGTTGTCTACTAAAGATATATCATTTTACAAAATTTACATTCATGCTGTACATTCATGCTTTTAACTTTCTCTGTCTTTTTTTTTCCTTAAAATGATAAATTACTTCCAGTGTCATTTCCAGAACATCTCAAGACATGTATCGTGTTTAAATACCATTTTGTGGTGGGGAGAAAAAAAAACAAAAAACATTTTATGTATCGTAATTACATACAATTAAATATTTTTACACTTTCTTGCACAATTTTACAAAATTACAGCTTGACTGGAATGAGCCGTTCTCGTTTCATCTCAAGCTCTTCACAAACTGTTGTCTTGGTAACTCTTACATCAACCGAACCCGGCTGTGCACCAAAAATGCCCCCTAAGTTTTAAAAACACTACAAGATTCCAACTAAATCATTTTCACACAAATATTGAAATCTCTGTTCATTTAGATTTATCACAGTCTTAAACATGAGCCATGTGGCCTTTTCAAGTTAAAACAGACAGCACAATCTATGCATTAAAGAACAAAGTAAATGATAAAGTCATGATAAATCATCTATTTAAATGAATAAAATCAGTCTACATACCGTAAATCTGCTTTGAGTTGATGCCTAACGTTGCCCAGGAACAGCAAACTGCCTATCGTTAAACTAATGAAGTACAAAACTTAATTTTCTGTAATTATCCAACATTGCCATCTCATCTTATATGCTGGCTTATCAAAAGAAATCTTTGGCTGTGGCAAAAACATTTAGACATCACATGAATTTATCATTTTAACTTATATAGTTCACCCAAAAATGAAAGTTCTGTCATTAATTATTCACCCTCATGTTGTTCCAAACCTGAAAGATTTTCGTTCATCTTCGGAACACAAATTAAGATATTTTTAATGAAATCCATTGATAGTCTATACAACAGTTCAATTCATATTAATTAGTTTTCATTTTTGGGTGAACTATCACTTTAAAATCACGTTCCCATTCCATTTTTGTGCCAATCAAAACGACCAAATGATGACTTATTGCTTTAATAAAATATTGTATTCTGTTCTATTTTAGGTGAAAGTGTTTTGTTCATATGCAAATTGAGAACCAATAGAAAGATCAACAGAGCACGTTTTAAGTATATTAGCATTTCAAACATTAGCGCAAAAAGGGGATTTGGATGAAACCCAGTCGTAAGGCGATGTCAATAAGTGTGGCGATGGGGGGAGAAAAAAGGGAGGAACGGACAGGGAAATTTCGAGGACACCCACGCCGCGGGTCTTTCAGAGCCGAGCTGTCAAAACCGGATTACCAGAATGAGCAAGAAGCCTACAATAGGCAGAAGCTTATGTACTTTAGCGGCCAGGATTTCATTTTTAATCCACTGTAAGTTCGAGGAAAAAAATACGCAAATCAGTGGAAGACACTGGAACGTTTTGTGAAGGGAAGAGAGCGATAACTTGTTAAACGTTAATGATGGACCGAAGATCAAGAAACGCAGCGCACCTGTAAATCTACAATGGCTCGTCACCTGTCCGCACTGAACCTGACAAAATGAGAGTTGAATACTTACGTTTCAGATTAGCATTTCGATTCGTCGGATCCCATTCATACGCTCAGACTCCCGTGTAGAGTCACAGTCTACAGTCACTAATTATATGCAAATGACTGCTCTAGGGGAAAGAGATGTTAGGAACATAATTGTGGGGGCTGAGACTGAGAGACTCGGTAAAATAATTGCTGTGGAGGTCAAGGCGATTATCATCTCGCAAAGATGTTATTTTTCTTGTTCCTCAGGTGGGTTCTGTTTAGCAGATGTTTGTGAATGTCCTCCTCTTCACCTTTTGCCTCTCCCGCCATTGCTCTGCGAGTTTCCCACGGTTTTTTCGAGCGCGAACGTTTGAGGAGCTGAGGAGAGTTCAGCGCTTATTCTTTTGACCGTTCATGTAAACAGAACAGACAGTCCACTTGCTCAGCGGTGAAAAAAGTGCTGAATCTGGGGCTTTCTGTTCCTGCCATGCCAACTATATACATTACAGATGGGGCACCCAAAATTAAATCCATAAATCTTTTTTTTTCATCTTCTTCTTCTATCAGGAGTGACCGTTTTGTACAGTACGTGTTTATCTTCCTCTACTGAGTTTAACCAGATGCTATACGTTGAGTTAGATTATATAAATTTGTTATTTTCATCACAAATACCGTATGTTTTCTATTTAAATTAGACTTTTTTTCTTCGTTTAGGAGTTTAAAGCTGTGAAGCAAACCAACCAAACAGGAGATGAACCACAACATTAAAAAAATCAGACAAAAGTACAAGACTGTACATTAATGATGGAAAGAAATTTAAACCTATGAAACATTGTGAATGACGCAAAATCGTAAATAATGGAGAAATATAAAACTGTTGATTTAAAGATGCTGATTATAAACTAACAGTCAAAGGTTTGGAATAATCACTACGACTGCAATTATTTGATCAAATATACAGTAGAAAGATAATATTGTGACATTTTTTTGATCGATTAGGCTAATTATACACTACCAGTCAAAAGTTTTTAAATAGCAAGATTTTTACTTAAAAGTTAGAAGTTTCTTCTGCTCACCAAGCCTGCATTTATTTGATCCAAAGTACAGCAAAAACTGTAAAATTTTGAAATATTTTTGCTATTTAAAATAACTGTTTTCTATTTTAGTATGTTTTAAAATGTCATTTATTCCTGTGATTTCAAAGCTGAACTTTTAGCATCATTACTCCAGTCACATGATTTATCAGGAATCAATCTGATTTGCTGCTCAACAAAACATTTATTATTATGATGTTGAAAACAGCTGAGTAGAATTTTTTTCAGGTTTCTTTTTATTTTTAAAGAAGAGACTTTTTCAAAACCTTTTGATTGGTAGTGTACTAATATGCTAATCCTGGTTTGCTGCTCAATAAATGTCTTATTATCAGAACGGTGTGAAAAATGTTTTTGCTGCAAAAACATTTATATGAACTGTTTTTTTTTTTTTGCACTTTAAATAAAGCTAGAAAATTCAGAACTACTTTTTATTCATTGGGCTTTATTCATTCAACTTTAAAGAGTCCAAATCCATTTTTATGCTTTACCTGAAGAGAGAGTAGCACTTAATAATTTAAATTAATAAATCAGTAAATTATATTATATAATGATTAACAAATGATTAGATAATATATATTGAAACAGCCACAAAAATGAGTGTAAATGTGCTTGTAAATGTTTACTAATGAACATTACACAATGATTAACAGATCATTAGATAAATTAAAATGCTTAATGTTTTTACTATAACAAAATTTGAGTAAAGGGGGATTAGTTAAAGACCACCAACCGCATATAATAGTAATTTGTAGCTATTTGAATATTAACTAATGGTCTGTTGAACATTATATGTTTGTTATGATTTATCAATTAAAGTTGTTGCTTTCGTTGCACTACAACAAAGAATTCATAGTTAATTTCCTGCTCGGATCATTTTTCTTTTGTATGCGTTTAGTCTAAATGTAGAATCATAAGCCTTTTATACCTTCGTCATTATCATCTTCTGCCACCATCTGCCAGCAGTCACCTGTTCAGCTCAGAGGACTTCATGTCAGAAGGTGTTGTGGCAAAATACAGAGAATGAGTGGGGAAAAAAAGGAAAAGGCGGTCTAATGGGCGACACGCATGCATTTTAATATGCACATCAACATACTGGAGCAGCCGTTGACAACCTTTGTCACCTAAAGTGCAATTTTAAAATCATTTTTAATTCATTTATTCATCGTCATAGTCAATGAAAAGCAACAACAACAAAAAAAACACTGCTGCATTACATCCAGACCAATCTCTACAATTATTTATTTTTTAAAGTACTGATGTATCAGAGTCGTCTTTGACTAGAAAAGCAGACCTTGTTGCCCTGCTATATGTTGACTCTGCTTACTGGTGACATTTTTACAGGTTCAAAACGTAGCTTAGATGCGCAGTGACAGGTTGCCATATCTTCAATAAATCACCTGCTTTCGGCCTACCGCTGATAACTCATCTTGCTCAGGCAGGATGCTGCTCTTAGTTCTCGTTCACTGTGTTTGGACACAGTAAAGACATTCTGCCTGCACACCACCTGCTCTAGTAGCATTAGTTTTATTGTTTTCCATTTCCGGCATAAACCAACACATACAAGAATGACTTTCCAGGCAAAATGTGCCATTTAATGTGCACTCTCTACGATAATATCTACTCTGCTGGGCTTAATAGAACTCAGACTGAGAGCTAATATTTTGGGGTTCTTCACAAACAAACAAATCCAGCGCAAACAACACCTACGTGCTTTGCACAGAAATATACATCAAGCATTAGTTTCACTCAGGCTGCGATAAACTTTTCAACTAATTCTTAACATAATGCATCTGTTGCTCAGTATTTATTTTTTAAACCTGGTATATTAAAATAACTTTCACTAAATATAAATTGTATTCGGAAGCACAGTATACAAAACTTAAATTAGATATTTGAAAAATCAGAGAACACTTTCAGATACCTCCAAGTTATTGGTGGTAATCTGGCACCTGGTGCTAATTTTCTTGATAAACCCTATTTAACTGGCAGCATTCCTCCAATTTTCACTGAGATTGCAAGACGGCAGGTCGCTCTAAGGTGACTGAAACCCTGCAACAAGAGGTTGTCCAAATGAAGTCCAAAGGGATAACCCTTTCAGCCATTGCAAGAGAATTTGGCCATTCCAAAACTGTGATTTCTCGAATATTGCAGGTTTACAATGACAAATTTATTCAAGTCCTCCAAAAAGGCTGGTCTTCCACATAAAACAATGCATGAGAAGACAGGATAATGCAGAGACTCTCAATGGGGAATTGGTTCAACACTGCAGCTGGAATTGCTTGTAAGGAATTACTTCTTTGAGAGAAGTCGGACTTAAAACATACTCTTCAGTGACGAAAAAGAAAGAATCAAAAGGCTAAGCTCACCTTTGCTGAGGAGCATGATGTGTGGAGAGAAGAGAACTGGTCCACAGTCCTCCAAAAATGCTGGCTGTCCACATAAAACAAATGCATGTGAAGACAGGATAATGCAAAGACTCTCAATGGGGAACTGGTTCAACACTGCAGCTGGAATTGCTTGTAAGAATCTGTCTTTGCACATTTAAGAGAAGTCAGACTGAAAGCATACTCTGCAGTGACCAAAAAGAAGAATCAAAAGGCTAAGCTCACCTTTGCTGAAAAGCATGTTGTGTGACAGACGAGAACTGGTTTAAAGTTCAATTTAGTGATGAGCGCAAGTTTAATTTATTTTTAGTTTTTTGATTTTTTTTTTGTTTGTTTTCTGCAGCAAGAGTTGGGCCTCTTATACGGATACATGGCAGGGTGAATGCAAATGTTTATCAGAACCTCCTTCAGCAACATGCATTTCCTTCCCTGCAAACATCTCCCAATCAGTCTGCAATTTTCATGCAGGACAATCCCGCTGTCACACCGCAGAACAGGTAAAGCTGTTCCTTGAAGCTGAAAACATTGAAATACTAAAATGGCTGGCCCAGAGTCCTGATTTAAACCAGACTGAAAATCTCTGGAAAATCCTTGGCGCCAAAGTTAAACCATGGAACTAAGGAAAAGAGTGGAAGAAGAGTGGACCAAGACCACACCAGTGCAGTGTGAGAAACTAGTAATGTCCTGTGGCCGCAGATATGCTGAAGTCATTCAAAGCAAGGGCCTCTACATTTCTGACTATAACCCCCCAAAATTGTAGTTGTAATCTTCTTTCGTTCACAGTGGTTACTGTGCTCTAATTTTGATCAGTTTGTTTTCCACAAAATAAACGTTAGTGCTAAAATTCCTAGGATATTTTGTCAAACATACAGCTAATATTTCCTCAAAATTTAAGCAATGAAGGTAACAATATTTCAGAAAAAAGCATCATGAAAGTACTCACTACGACTTGATATGCACTAGATTTCAAGTCTTCAGAGTGATCAGACCAAAAATCCAACAGTCCATCCATTCACCTTTGAACTTTTCATTTAACATGTTTCTCCGCAAAGTCTGTCTGAACAAGGTCATATATCATATCCAAAAAAATAACAGGATAGAGTCCTAAAGTAGAGGCGTGTAATATAATATCCAATAAAATCTTTATAAAACATCTCTTATTAATAGTACGAAGGAGATGGCCTACATTTAATAGAAAAACACTGATCAATAAATGTCAGCCATGCTCAATGAATTTTATATCAAAATGCATCAACCAAGGCTTTCGTTTGCAAAGTTCAGACAGACATTTTTTCCCCTTCTGCACCTTGTAGTTTTGTATTTGTGAAAGATACATTTTGACATCGGCACTGCAGAAGCTTGAAAACTTGATACTGTACGGAAGCATTTAGAGCAATTTCATTTTTTCGCTTCATCCTGTTTTTCATCTTGTCAAAGATCTGGGCGATGACACCTTGGGAAAGATGTTTCGGAGTAGAAGAGAGTGTTTTTTTGAAGGGCTTTTATGCCGAGACGGAAGATGTGTGCAATTACGTGGAAATAACGAAAAATGCTCAAATAAAACGAACATGCACTGAAACACGCATATCTCAGATTGGTCAGACAATTAAAGGCTCTCAGGGAAGCAGAGGACGGTCGTGGCAGAAGCCATTAATGGTTGAAATTGATCCTCTGAAAATACACTGGACCAATCAGGTCAAAAACATTAGTTTGAAGAAAATATGTTCTTCTTGTAGAACTTCAGAAGAATTTTGAATGTCTTATCAACAGTACATACTATATCTATCTATCTATCTATCTATCTATCTATCTACAGTTGAAGTCAAAAGTTTACATACACCTTGCAGAATCTGCAAAATGTTGTTTATTTTACCAAAATAAGAGGGATCATACAAAATGCATGTTCTTTTTTATTTAGTACTGACCTGAATAAGATATTTCACATAAAAGATGTTTACATGTAGTCCACAAGAGAAGATAATAGTTGAATTTAAGTTTACATACACTTGATTCTTAATTTGTGTTGTTCCCTGAATCATTCATGGCTGTTTTTGTTTGTTTGTTTGTTTAGTGATAGTTGTTCATGTGTGAATTGTTAGCCCTGAACAGTTAAACCACCCGCTGTTCTTCAAAAAAATCCTTCAGGTCCCACAAATTCTTTGGTTTTTCAGCATTTTTGTGTATTTGAATCTTTTCCAACAATGATTTTGAGATCCATCTTTTCACACTGAGGACAACTGAGGGACTCATGTTGCTATTACAGATGGTTAAAACGCTTCAAAAGGAAACACAATGCATAAAGAGCCGGGGGGTGAAAACTTCTGAACAGAATGAAGATGTGTACATTTTTCTAATTTTGCCTAAATATCTTTTTTTTTCATTTAGTACTGCCCTTTAGAAGCTACAGAAGATAGTTACATGTTTCCCTGAAGACTAAATAAGTTACATTTACCTTGATCTTCAAATTCAAAAGGTTTTCATCCCCAGCTCTTAATGCATCATGTTTCCATCTGAAGCATCAGTGAGCGTTTGAACCTTCAGTAATAGTCCATAGCATGAAAAGATGCATCTCAAAAGCATACAGTCATTATTGGTAAGGGTTAAAATACACAAAAAATGCTGAAAAGCCAAAGAATTTGTGGGATCTTAAAGACTTTTTTGAAGAACAGCGGTAGTTTAACTGTTCAGGACAAAAAAACTCATGAACAACTATCACAAAAAAAATAAAAATAAAAAAAATAAAAACTGTGGATCATTCAGGTATCAACACAGTATTAGGAATGAAGTGTATGTAAACTTTTAAACAGGGTCATTTTTAAAAATTCAACTATATGTAAACATCTTTTATGTGAAATATTTTATTCAGGTCAGTACTAAATAAAAAAAATAATAATAAAACTTTTGACTTCAACTATATCTATCCATTTGGAAATGTTATCTATGCCAGTGCATCCATAGATTTACTGCCATGGTTCATGTTTTCTGCATGTTTGTAGACAGTAGCGAAATTCTACTGAAAGACTGATTAAAATGCACTTCTCGCTGACTTTATATCAGCTTTAGTCACAATAGATTAACTTTACTCATTGACATTGAATCCCTTATGTCCCATTTATTGCTGTGTAATAATTTTCAGATGGCATATGAAACGGTACCCTCAAATTACTTAAAAGATTTAGGACTAAAATTAGTTGAGTAACTGCTTGTGCTGAACTGACAAGGAGTTGTACCAATTTAAGAGGTCATTTCGGGACAGAGGTTGTCTGGGCACCTAAATGGCGGCATGACAAAACAACAACAACTCGGCCTGACAGCTACTACGCTTGCCGATGGCTTCTCCCAGCTGTATTTTGACTACTGACCTTTGATCCCTGGTTTTCCTAGGAGAACTGTAAGAATGGTCGTTGTCCTCTCCATACTGCGACCCCAAGCCCCAAAGGAGCACCGCCAGGAGAAGAGCCAGGTCTAGTGAGGTCAGAATGACAGACAGAATAAGGATCCGGTTTCCCGCCTCTTCCCGTCCCTATCAGCACTGATCTGTAATGGAATCATATTTGAAATGACAGGCTTTTAGAGGAATTTCACACCCTGTGGTAAAACGGCTGTCAGACGGTTGTGAAACAGGCTGTAGATGAATAGAATGTAGGACAAAATTAATGTTTCATTTTACGCTAGCACACATTTTTGTGATATATTTTTTAATGAATGTAAACTTTTAGCATTGATGATTTACGGTTTACTCACTCTCAAGCCATTCGAAATGTAGATGAGCTTGTTTCATCATCAGAGCAGATTTGGAGAATTTTAGCAGTATATCACTTGCTCATCAATGGATCATCTGCAGTGAATGGGTGCCATCAGATTGAGAGTTCAAACAGCTGTTAAAAACATAACAATAATTAATTAGCTTCTTACAAACACGCAGCTTTTTGCTTCACAAGACATTACTGGATGGACTGGAGTCGTGTGGATTACTTGTGCTGTTTTTATCAGCTGTTTGGCCTCTCATTCTGACAGCACAAGTGATTTAATGCTAAATTTCTCACATCTGTTCTGATGAAGAAACCAATCTACATTTTACATCTTCGATGACCTATAAATATATGCCCAAGAAAAAAAGAGTCTCATAACAGCCCATTAAAGCAGTTTTTCTTCTGATGTTACATTATTAATGCAAAAAACATGCCTCACCTTGTGAGAACTCATGCTGCCTCCATACAAATCTGACTGAACTTAACTCACCTGACCTGACAGGTGCAGCCAACAGCATAAGAGGCCATGGGAGAGATGTTATCGATGTGTACTGAATACAGGAAATCCAGCGCACAGTTTAATCTTTCACCTGTAATGACCAGGCCGTGTTACTGCTGCTGCCAGTGCTTGGCAATTGATCCAATACCCATGCCGATCTTCAATGACACTGGACCTTGGGCTAAAATCTGTTCATCTGCAAATGCATAATGTTGGAGACTGTTCTTTGTGTACACTTATAACTACATAATAAACAGTATTTATTGGTGCCTACACTATGTAGATTTTAATCAATCCTCATTTTTATGAAACACCGATTCTTAAATCCTATTAATCGTTTAGTCTAGCCTGTTTTCAGTTAATAATCAGAACATGTAGTACCTCCCATCCAATAAATCGCAATAAGCTTTGTGTTTTGTTGCTTTTGATATGAAACAAAGTCTCAATTTTCAAATTCGGTCAATTTTGTTACAGTATTCAAACAATAAATGCCGTTTTGGCGCTGTTTACTTTGGAGTGGCGGATCGCTGTAGTGCCTCAGTTCAAGAGAAGCGGCAAGAGAAGAGAACGTTAACTGATCATCTCCTTCGCTTTAAAAACAGTTTCCTCACGAATCAAACATGAATAGACATCCAAAGGTATGTTAAAAAAAGAATACAACTTACCGAAATCGGTGTCCTGTTTCATGTAATCGCTCAGTCAGCGTTTCAACCTCGGAAAGACGTCAATAACAGCTTGTAAACAATACGTCACATTTACTTAAGGAAAAACATATTCGGTGACCATATGCTTGTTAGTCAGCTAAAAAAAACTGTAGAGAGGAGCATTTACTAAATATGTGCACCTTAGTTACTTCTGATATGAAACAGTCTCACATTTCAAATTCTATTTTATTTTATTAAAGTATTCAAACAATAAATACCATTTTGACGCTGTTTAATGTGGAGTGACAGATCGCTGTAGCACCTCAGTTTAACATAAGCGGTGCGTACACTGATCATCTCCTCCACTTTAACTAGTTTCAGCACGAAATAAACACGAATAAACATCCAAATATATGTTAAAAGACATAGTACAACTTACCGAAATCCGTATCCTGTCTCATGTAATCGCTCAATCAGTGTTTCAACAGCAGAAAGACGTCAGTATAACAGCTTGTAAACAATGTCACGTAACGTCACATTTACCTCAGAAAAAAACAGATTTGGTGACCATATGCTTGTTAGTCAGCTAGAAAAATAAACTGTAGAGAGGAGCCTTTACAAAATATATGCACATTTGTTACTTCTGATATTGAACAAAGTCTCAGATTTCAAATTCTGTCCATTTTATTACAGTATTCAAACAGTAAATACCATTTTGACGCTGTTTAATGAGTGACAGATCGCTGGAGCTCCTCCGTTCAAGAGAAGCGGTGTGTAAACTGATCATCTCCTCCACTTTAACCAGTTTCAGCACGAAATAAACATGAATAAACATTCAAAGGTACATTAGAGTACAGCTTACTGAAATCCGTGTCCTGTTTCATGTAATCACTCGATCAGTGTTTCAACCGCAGAAAGAAGTCAATAAACTTGTGAAGAACGTCACATTTTCCTCAGAAAAACATATTTGGTGACCATATGCTTGTTAGTCAGCTAGAAAAATGAACTCTAGAGAGGAGCATTTACACCTTTGTCAATTTTGATATTAAGCAAAGATTCAGATTTCAAATTTTGTCCATTTTATTACAGTATTCAAACAATAAATATTGTTTTGACGCTGTTTAATGTGGAGTGACAGATCGCTGTAGCACCTCAGTTCAACATAAGCGGTGCTTAAACTGATCATCTCCCCCACATTAACTAGTTTCAGCATGAAATAAACAGGAATAAACATCCAAATCTATGTTAAAAGAGAGTACAACTTACCGAAATCAGTATCCTGTCTCATGTAATCGCTCAATCAGTGTTTCAACAGCAGAAAGACGTCAATATAACAGCTTGTAAACAATATGTCACATAACGTCACATTTACCTCAGAAAAAACAGATTTGGTGACCATATGCTTGTTAGTCAGCTAGAAAAATAAACTGTAGAGAGGAGCGTTTACAAATATGCACCTTTGTTACTACTGATATGAAACAAAGTATCAGATTTCAAATTCTGTCCATTTTGTTAAGGTATTCAAACAATGAATGCATTTTGGCGCTGTTTAATGTGGAGTGACAGATCGCGGTGGCATCTAAGTTCAAGATAAGCGGTGTGTAATCTGGTCATCTCCACTTTAACCAGTTTCCTCACAAAATAAACATGAATAAACATCCGTAGGTATGTTAAAAGAAAGAGTACAACTTACTGAATTCTGTATCCTGTCTCATGTAATTAGTGATGGGTCGTTCTTGAACGATTCGTTCATTTTGAACGAATCTTTAATGTGACTCGGGACGAACGAGTCGTCTTGTGGAGTGATTCATTTAGTCGCGCACGCGCAACATCCTATTAGGTTCTGTACTGGAATTATTTCACCTGTTTCGAGGCTTCGGGTTTTTAGAGTCGTTCGTTCACCTTATGGGGCTGTCACGTGATGAATGAACGACTCGAACCCGAAGACTGGAGAGATGAACTAATCAATTCTTTTTCCGGCTCAGACTGCGTTGGTTAAGCTTATGGAGCCGTCACGTGATGAACGAACGACTCAAACCTCAAGACTCGAGAGATGAACTAATCAATTCTCTTTCCGGCTCAGCGTTGGTTAAGCTTATTTGGCTGTCACGTGATGAACGAACCCGAAAACTTGTCAGATAAGAGGCGAGGTGAGCTAATCATAGACTAAAGACCCAGGTAAACAATGAATTAATCTTTTCTGTTTCTTATAGCATTATAGTTTTGTTTTGTTTGAAGTGTGATCAACGTTTGTGTAAGCAGTAGATGTGTTAGGGAGGTAACAACATTTTAATTACATTTTGCTAAAATGAACGAAAAAGATTCAAATGATCAAATGATCTGAACTTCCCATCACTACATGTAATCGCTCAATTAGTGTTTCAGCTGCAGAAAGCCGTCAAAACAACAGGTTGTAAACAATGTCACATAACGTCACATTTACCTCAGAAAAAACATATTTGGTGAGCATACACTTGTTAGTCTGTTAGAAAAATAAACTCTAGAGAGGAGCATTTTGCTAAATATATGCAGCATATAACATATTCATTATAGTTTTTACTGTTATTCACTGTTTAATTCATGTTTAAAAAAATCTGTCAACTTTTTATGACAGCCACCATTTAAATGTGAATATTTCAAAAAATGAATTGGAGTAGAAATATAGGCTATTATGTAATTGCAACTTTTTTACGATAAAAACTTGAGTGTAATTTAAGCGTTTGTATACAAATCAGTTCATTTTAACCTTAAATATTATAATATACCAAATGACTCTCATATATATTTCACAGCAATAGTTGATTTTTTTCCTTGAAAAAATTTGGCACATATTGTACCTGATATATATCCAAACGTCTAATAAAACAGCAAGCTTGTGAATTAGAATCGATTCGAATTGTGAAATGAAAATGTTTCTTGAGCAGCAAATCGGCATATTAGAGTGATTTCTGAAGGATCATTATTTTATTTTAGGCTGTAATAATTTTACAATAGTGTTGTTTTTACTGTATTTTGTTTAAAGAAATGCAGCCTTGATTAAAAACATTTTAAACTTCTGACCACCAGTTTATAGAAAGAATCTGAATAAGGATTTGAATATGCTTCCTCCTGCAAATATACACTGAATTAAAATTTCAATTCTTAATTTTGCGACAACTGAGCAACTTAGATTGAAGTAGCTATTTAACTGAGCTCTCAGTAACGTTTTAGTTAAATCACCTGAACTGTGAAAAAACGACGTACTTGCAATGAACTATTTTACTCTTGTAATAATGTTGCACTCAGCTCTGTTTTTTAAAATAATCATTAATGGCACCATTAATGGAACCATTAAGGAACCAGAATCATTAAGAGGAATCAAACTCTCATTCTTACTTTACTTTTACACCTGAGACAAATTTGCGATTTAAGTGAACTCTCATAGAAACATTTCAGTTAAATCTCCAACAAAATATGTAAAAAGCAACATCTGAGCTATTTTCCTCTCGGAAAAAAGTTCAGCTCAGCTCCATTTCGTGCATTTTACCATATTTCAATCCATTTTGTATAATTTCCCTGTCAATCAGTGCAGAAAATGCATGCAGGACGTAAAGGCGAGCTCCGAAATTAATGCTAGAATGGTTGCAACATGTTCTTCTTTGCCGGAAGAATCTTTCGCCATTCTGCAAACCGGACAAGACGCTCTTTTCACATTAAATCTGAACTTTTTGTAACAGTTGAGTAAGTGTTCGAACTTACACGGAGGTCTGGATTCAGCAGTTTTTCAAATGCCAGGCATATTTTTTCTTGCAATTTCAGATTTGAGGAAATGGCACGGCTCACACCAGGTACACACCAGAGAGAAAAATCTCCAGCCCTGACTCGGTGTTGGCTTTTTCGACATCTCACACACACACATAAGTGTCCTTCGGCTTATTTGTGGGGTGTTATGCCCCGTTAACCGCTCCATGCGGTTGGAGTTAGTTAGTGCGAGCAGGGTCTCTGTGACTGAGATGAAGTCCCTATTGCATTAACAGACTCCGGGTCTCAGCTGTAGTTCGCTGACCCGTCTGCTGGTCTCGAGGGTGCTGTGTACAGCACCATACTCTTCCCGGCATCCCCTCCACTCATTTATTGCACACGAGAGCCTACACAAACCGTGCCCCATGGGAATAAAACTAGCCAGTCCGGTCAGACAACATGCTGTAAGAGTTTTCGTGTGACCTATAGCTGTTGTGACAGGACAAGTATGTCCACAATAAATATGGCAGGAGAGTTGAACCCGGACAGGCACGATATATGAGCGCATGAGGCCAGGTTAAGTGATGATGTGCCTTCTGTGTGCTCAGCGCGGCCGTGCACATCAGGTGAATTAATTCGCCTCCAGCGCACCTGTAGATGAAGGTTCTGAAGAGGTCATTTTTTAGTTTTACTGATGTGCATGCTACGTTATTCAAGTTTTGTTACATTTTTTGCCATATTATGTATTCTGTGCCAAAAAAGTGGGACCTGAAAGTGTGAAATGTATCCATTTTTGCATTTATGACAAATAACAACCAAAAAGCCCTAGCTACTACTTTTCTAAAAAGAAAAACAAAACAAAACAAAATTTATTT